>PITA01014386.1:0-53771 GCA_004023965.1 Spilogale gracilis
CCCCAATAAATAAAATCTTTTTAAAAAATTATTTAAAAAAAAAGATTATTTTAAAAAAATTAGTAGCTCCCATTACTCCTCATTCTTATCTGTTCTATCCATTCATTCATTGGTCCTTAATTTCTTTTAAAAAATACATATTTTGAGGGGGCGCCTGGGTGGCTCAGTTGGTTGGGCGACTGCCTTCGGCTCAGGTCATGATCCTGGAGACCCGGGATCGAGTCCCACATCGGGCTCCCTGCTTGGCGAGAAGCCTGCTTCTCCCTCTCTCACTCCCCCTGCTTGTGTTCCCTCTCTGCCTGTGTTTCTCTCTGTCAAATAAATAAAATCTTTAAAAAATATAATAAAAAATACATATTTTGAATTGTAAAAGTAATTTAACTATATATAATAAAATTGGAAAACAGGTTAAGAAAAAATTCATAATCCTTATGATGTTTATCTGTGTGTTTGAAAGGTATAATTCTAATCATTGTGTACTAACAGTTTTAGATTCTGTATTTGTCACTTAACATATTTTGATGTTTTCCCTAATGGCTTCCTAATGTTCTGTTGGGTATAACATGGCTTAATCATTCCATTTTAGCAGGCAATTAAGATTGAGAATCTGTCTTTTATTATTTGAATTTTGACAATTTTTTTTCCATATTAATTCCTCTCTGTGCCAAAAGGCATCTAATAAATATATGGAAATTTAGTTAACTAACCACAAATGCTTAGAAGTATATATAAAAAAAGTCTTAAGATTTTACTGAGCGGGAGGCACTTAGGTGGCTCAGTCGGTTAAGCATCTACTTTTAACCCAGGTCATGATCCTGGGGTCCTGGGATTGAGCCCACATCCAGCTCCCTGTTCGGTGGGGCGTCTGCTTCTCCCTATCCCTGCTGCTCCCCCTGCTCATGCTCTCTTGCGTGTGCACGCGCTCTCTCTCAAATAAATAAAATAACTTTTAGTTTCAGTTATCTGTTGCTGCTTATCAAACTACCCCCAGACTTAGACAACTAACATTCTACACTTTGAGCTTGGTTCCTTTGTACTTATTCTGCTGATCTTGCCTGTGGTCACCCATGAGGCTCATGCAACTGGCTGTTACCTATGACACTGGCATGGCTGGACCTTTCTTTCCCTCCCCAGGTAACCTCTCCCTGTAGTCCATCTAGCAAAGTAGCTACACTACTTACCTGCAGGTTCAGGGCTTCCTGAAAGACTGGAAACTGCCAAATCTTTTTCCAGATTTGGTCCACAACTGGCAAAGTGTCTGTTGGTTAAATGGAGTAACTGGGCCCGACTAGAGTCAGCAGGAAGGGACTACTGGGACTACTGGGCGTTTTTCTGGGGCCACTGGTGCAACAGGCTACCACAAAGGGCATTTCATAGCTACTTTCATTTGTATTTCTCAGATAGCTAGGGGAGTTGACTATATATATTGTCTTTTTCCTTTTCTGTGAAATGCCTTGTCAGGTTTTGTCCACTTTTCTTTTGGATAGTTTGTCTTTTCATACTGATTTGTAAAAGTTCTTCACATAATCTGGATGTTTTCCATTGTTGGTTATATGTGTTGCAAACATCTTTGGCCAGTTTATGGCTTATCTTTCACTGTCTTTATGGTGTTTTTGATAAATAGAAGTTCTTAATTTTAAAATAGTTGAATTTATCATCTTTTATGATTTTTGCTTTTTCGTCCTTCTCTCCTTCAAGGCATAAAATACTCTTGTACATCATCTTCTTAATTTTTTTTTAGTTCTTTCTTTGATATGCAGGTTTATAATTCACCTGGAATTGATTTGGGGGATTGGTGTGAGGCAAGAGTCCAATTGCATTTTTTTTCCCACATGTGGCCTTTCCTTACACTTTACTTTTGGGTTAGTTCCAGTGTTTCTTAAATACTTTATGTTCATCTTCCCTGGATCCCTTTTTTATTGTGCTGGAGCACAGCCATGCAGCAGATCTGGAAAGAAGCTACTTATGAGCAAATCAGTATTTAGTTGAGCATTTCTACAAATAATGATTAAACAGCTGCTATCCTTGGTGAGGAGTATTACCTGAGCCAAGGCCTCAAATATCAAAAGCCAGCATATAAAGAGCCTAGGAAAACTGTGCTGAGCTGAGGGAACAGCAAGTATTCTTACCAAATAGGTACTTAGAAATGTAGTAAAAATGAAAAGTGGAACAAGAAAGTTATGGTTCAAAATAATGGAAACCAAAATGAGATGTGATTCTGAGGAGTTCTATGTTAGGAAGGATGCCATTGACCTCCGCATTTAGAATACTTCCTTTCGAGTATCTGGTTTAGTGACCATATAGTGACTTATATGCTTTCTCGTAATCTAATCACATGTCCGGTGTCTACTGTAACAAGTATTTACCTATTTTATATGTTTGTAGACTTCTGTTTTCATCATAAATCTGCACACAAAACCCTGGAGAGCCAATCATTATTTCTGAAAAGAATACAAATGTTAAAGCCTTGATGATGTAAAAGAGATGGCATAATGTTAAAAGTTGGAATATGATGGGGAGGCATTGAGTTGGAAGGAAGTGTGGATACTGACTTTCTCATTTTATGAGAACAGGGAGTCAGGAAATACAGTCTAAAGTAATAGATCAAGTAGAGCTCATAATTATTATTCCAAGTTAGGTAATATATAGAACTGAAGATAAAAATATAACTAAGAAAAATTTTGAAAGATGTAGTGGTACAAGTGAGCTAAATTCTACATCTTTCATAATGAGGAAAATGCTGGATCTCCTTAATAAATATATGACTATAATTGAAGAAATAGAAGTCTACACATAGCAAAGTTGTGAAGGAATAACATCAGAGATGGAGGAGAGGGTCTACTTCTGTCAGTGGGATTGGGAGTAGGGGACAGAGATGCTTTTGCTTTTCATTTTATTTCCTCCTAACACTTGTATTTTTACTTCTGTGTTTATTTATTACTTCTCAAATAATACAAACAGGAGAAGAAAAAAGTTAAGGCTGTGACAAAAGAATTGAAACTTGTGGGAAACAGCAGCATCAAAGTAAAATCAGCTGGACATCTAGGATAGACTTATGAATATTAGTTATGTAGTTTATGACTCTGTTTATAAATTGTCCATATCAAGAAAGTTTGAATCCTATCATAGTTTATTGGAAATGAACATATTTAATTAGAGTTATAAAATTAAACTCGTGACAGTACTACCATGGATACATTCATTCATTTGACAAACACGTTCCTTGGTGGAGTGAATTCATATTGTTACTCTTCTATGCCTGTCCCTGGTGTGCTTCAGGATGGTTTAAAGGAAAGCTCACAATGGGTTTCTGTTGAGTGAGCTTAATTATATTTCTATTTCTTCATTATTTGAAGAACAAAGCATGTTGAAATTAGAAATGGGCTTTTGAGATCACTTTCTTCAGTGATGGGGAGCTTTTTCCATAAGACACATAACCAGGAATCATAATTTCAGTCACTGAGACTCCAGCCAGGTTTTTGAGAAGGTATTCTGTCCTGAGGTGATACTTTTGTGAATCCTGGCTGAGAACCACTCATCTCAACCACTCCTTCATTTACAGAAGTGGAAACTTGGGAACTGTAGTTCACATAGCTAATTAGTGGCACAGCATAGACTGACTCTTAGTATCACGTGATTTTTAATGCTCTGCTTTTGAAATTTTTTCATCCCTCTTTACTTCTGCTGCATGTAGTTCCCAGAGTCTAGAGTGCTTTCTTGAGTTCTCACTGCTTATTTTACTTTATATACCTTCTTTTTTTAAAAAAAACTAATCTTCAAAAACCTACTTAAAGAGACTTCCAATCAACACTCCTATTTTTAGCCTCACTTCTACACCCATTTTTAGTAACATCTAGTTCTTCCCATTCCTTAGCTAATACCAATCAGCCTACTTCTGAATTAGGATTCTGTTCTGTTCAGATTAATTCAGTTACCAATTTATCCATCTACTTTCCGACATGCAAACTTTTGATGGTGTATTTTCTAATTTTTTTAGCCCCTGTGTGTCTATACCTCTTTATAGTCCTTTCCTGTTATTCCTTTTCTGTTCAATCCACCAGCTTTAATCAAAGCTCAATTTTACTTTTATAGGCCTCAAATCAAAACCATTTTAGTATAGAAAAATCATCTACATATTAGTAAAATAACGAGGTTACATGATTGCTCTTAAAATGAATAGTACCTATATGACGAAACTGCCTTGTTAATGTCTTCTTACTTAGAAATGTCATAAGAGCACTCCATGTACTTTTGTCAGAGATTTGGTTTGGCCAAGTGTTACAGAAATGCACCTTCCTCCTATTCCTCCTGTCCTGGAGAAATACACAAAAGTTCTCCTTTAGCTGGTAGTTTGCAGTGAAATTAAAGTTGCATTTTTCTGGTTTCCCTCAAGGAATTCAAAGTGAAAGCATGCTCCAGAGGGCAGAAGAATTCCTTATTGTTTGGTAAGAAGCTGAGTGAGGGTGATGCTAATAATCACTGTTATTTATTATTTATTGATCATCTCTGTGTGTAATTTGTTTATAAACACTATCTTTTATTAATCCTCAAAATGCCATCAGGAGGTATTGTTGTCTCCTTTTCCCAAACGATGAAATAGCTTTTCTAAGGCTAAGGAACTTGTTCAACGCCACATGATTCGTGTCAGGCATGCTACCAAACCTTCGTCTGACTCTAAAATCTATTCTTCTCTCACTTTTCTACCTTCTTAGACTTGTACCTATTTTAATGATTACAGCAGCAACAATGATAGATGATATTTACATAGCATTTACTCTGTACCAGATACTATTTTAAATTCTTTATATTGACATATTTAAGTTTTACCCCTTAACCTTCTGAGGCACCACCGTTACCCTCTTTTGTGGAGGTCAGGGAGATTAAGTAAGTTCCTCAAATCAGTTATGTAAGGCCAGAATGAAAAGAGCCAGCATCCTAACACAGTGGTTTGGTTATTATTGGAGTAGATGAAAATGTTTCTATGTTCTTATTGATTACTGAGTCTCTTAAAAGGTCTCTAAACTTTATAAACAGGAAGGAAATAGATACTTGGGAAGCTATCAGAAGGTAATATGAGGGGCACCTGGGTGGCTCAGTTGGTTAACTGCACTGCCTTCAGCTCAGGTCATGATCTCAGGGTCCTGGAATCGAGCCCCATGTCAGGCTCCCTCTGCTTGCTGCTCCCCCTGCTTGTGCTTTCTCTTGCTGTCTGTCAAATAAATAAATAAAATATTTTTTTTAAAAAAAGTTTATGTGAAAAATAGTCATCTTACCACCCTTTGTATACCAACCCTTACCAAGAAGTGACTGCATGCGAGTAGGAGGGCAGACAGGAAGAGAGCTCTGCATTTTTGTACAGGAGTTCTGATGTTAACATTTGCAGATTGAGAAAAGCTAAAGAATTTTCTTTTTATTTTGCTGTACTCTTTAATGTTTCTAATGCCAAGAGAGATCGTAATACATATTTCATCTAGCCTTTACTGTATCAGGAGGCTGAGGATCAGATGCACTATCTTGGCAAGGTTTTAGGAGAAAATTTGTTATATGTAGAGCTAGACATTTGGATCTGTCAGAACACTGCCTGTGTCTCACTTGGACATACCATTGGCTTTGCTTTCCTGTCTGTGTCTGTGACACAGCAAGATGTTCAAATGGAAGGAAACCACCCTGAGGTGCCTGGCTGATGTTTTGACTTTCCCATATTAAACTCCTGGCTTCTTATCTTGGTCTGCTTCTCCCTTCTCTCCTCACCCAAAAAGTTCCTTTGAAAAAAGAACAGTAGAAAATTCTTCAGAAATTATTTTGGTCTTTATTTTTTTTTTATTGTTACTTAATTTTTTTTCCCAGTGTTCCAAGATTCATTCCCCATGCCCCACACCCAGTGCTCCACGCTTTAGGTGTCCCCAATACCAACCACCAGGCTCTGCCATCCCTTCATCCCCCTCCCTCCAAGTCCCTCAGTTTGTTTCTCTGTCCAAAGTCTCTGTTGTTTCCTTTCTCTCCCTGGATTACCCTAGTTCCCATTTACTTTCCTTCTCATACTGTCCTCCAGGTTACCCCTCATGCACCGCAAGTAAGTGAAACCATGCGATACTTGACTTTCTCTTCTTGGCTTATTTCACTCAGCATAATCTCTTCCAGTCCAGTCCATGTTGCTACAAAAGTTGGATATTCATCCTTTCTGATGGAGGCAGAGTATTCCATTGTATATATGTACCACATCTTCTTTATCCATTCATCTGTTGATCGGCACCTTGGCTCTCTCCAAAGTTTGGCGATTGTGGCCATTGCTGCAATGAACATTGGTGGACATATGGCTCTTCTTTTCACTATATCTGTATCTTTGAGGTAAATGCCCAGCAGTGCAATTGCAGGGTCATAGAGTAGCTCTATTTTCAGTTTTTTAAGGAATCTCCACACTGTTTTCCAAAGCGGCTGCACCAGTTTACATTTCCACCAACAGTGTAAGAGGGTTCCCCTTTCTCTGCAGCCTCTCCAACACTTGTTGTTTCCTGTCTTGTTAATTTTGGCCATTCTGACTGGTGTAACGTGGTATCTCAGTGTGGTTTTGATTTGAATTTCCCTGATAGCTAGTGACGCTGAACATTTTTTCATGTGCCTGTTAGCCGTTTGTATATCTTCTACGGAGAAGTGCCTCTTCATGTCTCTTGCCCGTTTTTTGATGTGTTCATCTTCTTTTTGGGTGTTGAGTTTGAGTAGTTGTTTATAGATCTTGGATACCAGCCCTTTGTCTGTAGTGTCATTTGCAAATATCTTCTCCCATTCTGTGGGTTACCTCTTGGTTTGTTGACTGTTTCCTTTGCTGTACAGAAGCCTTTTATTTTAATGAAGTCCCAGAAGTTCATTTTCGCTTTTGTCTCCTTTGCCTTTAGAGACGTGTCTTGAAAGAAGTTGCTGTGGCCGATGTCAAAGAGGTTACTGCCTATGTTCACTTCCAGGATTTTGATGGATTCCTGCCTCACGTTGAGGTCTTTCATCCATTTCGAGTTTGCCTTTGTGTGTGGTGTAAGAGAATGGTCCAGTTTCATTCTTCTATATGTAGCTGTCCAATTTTCCCAGCACCATTTATTGAAAAGACTGTCTTTTTTCCACTGGATATTTTTTCCTGCTTCATCAAAGATGATTTGCCCATAGATTTGTGGGTCCATATGTGGACTCTCCACTCTGTTCCATTGGTCTATTTTTCTGTTTTTGTGCCAGTACCATGCTCTCTTGGTAGTCACAGCTTTGTAATAAAGCCTGAAGTCAGGTAATGAGATGCCCCCAGCTTTGCTTTTCTTCTTCAGCAATTCCTTAGTGATTCGGGGTCTTTTTTGGTTCCATATAAATTTTAGGATTGTTTGCTCCAACGTTTTGAAGAATGTTGGTGGAATATTGATCGGAATGGCATTGAAAGTATAGATTGCTCTGGTCAGTATAGACATTTTGACAATGTTTATTCTTCCGATCCATGAGCATGGATTGGTCTTCCATCTTTTTGTGTCTTCTTCAATTTCTTTCATGAGTGTTCTGTAGTTCCTCGAGTACAGATCCTTGACTACTTTGGTTAGGTTTATTCCTAAGTATCTTATAGTTTTTGGTGCTATAGTAAATGGAATCGATTCTCTGATTTCCCTTTCTATTTTTTCATTGTTAGTGTATAAGAATGCAACTGATTTCTGTGCATTGATTTTGTATCCTGCCACATTACCGAATTGTTGTATGAGTTCTAGTAGTTTGGGAGTAGAGTCTTTTGGGTTTTCCACATAGAGTATCATGTCGTCTACAAAGAGAGAGAGTTTGGCTTCCTCTTTGCCAAGCTGGATACCTTTTATTTCTTTCTGTTGCCTGATTGCTGTTGCTAGGACTTCTAACACTATGTTGAACAGTAGTGGTGAGAGTGGGTATCCTTGCCTTGTTCCTGATCTCAGAGGAAAGGCTGTCAGTTTTTCCCCATTGAGGATGATATTCGCTGTGGGTTTTTCATAGATAGATTTTATGAGGTTGAGAAATGTTCCCTCTATCCCTATACTTTGAAGAGTTTTGATCAGGAACGTATGTTGTATATTGCCGAATGCCTTTTCTGCATCAATTGAGAGTACCATGTGGTTTTCCTCTCTTCTCTTATTGATTTGTTCTATCACATTGATTGTTTTGCGAGTGTTGAACCACCCTTGCATTCCTGGGATAAAACCCACCTGGTCATGGTGGATAACCTTTTTAATGTGTTGTTGGATCCTGTCAGCAAGGATCTTGTTAGAATCTTGGCATCCGTATTCATCAGCGATATTGGTCTGAAGTTCTCCTTTTTGATGGGGTCTTTGTCTGGTTTGGGGATTAGAGTGATGCTGGCTTCATAGTAAGAGTCTGGAAGTTTTCCTTCCGTTTCTATTTTTTGAAAGAGCTTCAGGAGAATAGGTGTTATTTCTTCTTTGAATGTTTGGTAGAATTCCCCAGGGAATTCGTCTGGGCCTGGACTCTTGTTTTGGGGGAGGTTTTTGATAACTGCTTCAATCTCATTACTAGATATAGGTCTATTCAGATTGTCAATGTCTTCCTGTTTCAGTCTTGGTAGTTTATAGGTTTCTAGGAATGTATCCATCTCTTCTAGGTTGTTAAACATATTGGCATATAATTGTTGATAGTAATTTTTGATGATTGTTTCTATTTCCTCGGTGTTAGTTGTGATCTCTCCCCATTCATTCATGATTTTATTAATTTGGGTCTTCTCCCTTTTCTTTTGGATTAGTTTGGCCAATGGTTTATCGATCTTATTGATTCTTTCAAAGAACCAGCTTCTAGTTTCGTTGATGCGTTCTACTGTATCTCTAGTTTCTGATTCATTCATCTCTGCTCTAATCCTTATTATTTCCTGCCTTGTGTGGGCGGTTGGTTTAATTTTTTGCTGATTTTCCAGTTCTTTAAGGTGTAATGAGAGTTGGTGTATTCGGGATTTTTCAATTTTTTTTGAGTGAGGCTTGGATGGCTATGAATTTCCTCCTTAGGACTGCCTTTGCTGTATCCCATAGGTTTTGGATTGATGTATCTTCATTCTCATTGGTTTCCATGAAGTGTTTCAGTTCCTCTTTGATTTCTTGGTTGATCCACATATTCTTGAGCAGGATCGTCTTTAGCTTCCAAGTGTTTGATTTTCTCCTGAACTTTTTATGGTGGTTGAGTTCCAGTTTCAGGGCATTGTGGTCAGAGAATATGCAGGGAATAATTTCAATCTTCTGGTATCGGATGAGCCCTGATTTGTGACCTAGTATATGGTCTATTCTGGAGAAAGTTCCATGTGCACTCGAGAAAAATGAGTATTCTGCTGTTTTAAGGTGAAATGTTCTGAATGTATCTATGAGGTCCATCTGGTCCAATGTGTCATTCAAGGCTCTTGATTCTTTGTTGATTTTCTTTTTAGATGATCTGTCCATTGCTGACAGTGGTGTGTTAAGATATCCTACAATTAATGTATTTGCATCAATATGATTCTTTATTTTGTTTAACAGTTGGCTTAGGTAGTTGGCTGCTCCCATGTTGGGGGCATAAATATTTACAATTGTTAGATCTTGTTGATGTATAGACCCTTTAAGAATGATGTAGTGTCCTTCTGTGTCTCTTACTACAGTCTTTAGACTAAAATCCAATGTGTCTGATATGAGAATTGCTACCCCGGCTTTCTATTGGCGTCCATGACAAACTCGGGAGCATGAAAGATGGTCTTCCATCCCCTCACTTTCAATCTGGAAGTGTCTTTAGATTCCAGATGAGTCTCTTGTAAACAGCATATGGATGGGTCCTGTTGTTTTATCCAGTCTGCAACCCTGTCTTTATTGGAGCCTTTAGGCCGTTCACATTGAGAGTGATTATTGATAGATACGTTTGTATTGACATCATATTGCCTATGGAGTTCATGTTTCTATAGATTACCTTTTTAAATTTCTGTTTTGTGTCACTCTTGGGTTCGTTTCTCCTCTATAGAACCCCTCTTAGCATTTCTTGTAGTACTGGCTTGGTGGTTGCATAATCTTTTAGACCTTGGCGGTCTTGGAAGCTCTTTATTTCTCCTTCCATTTTGAAAGTCAACCTTGCTGGGTACATTATCCTTGGTTGCATATTTTTGTCATGTAACTTCCTGAATATGTCTTGCCAACCCTTTCTGGCTTGCCAGGTTTCTGTGGAAAGGTCTGACATTATTCTGATGGTCCTCTCTCTATAGGTAAGGGATCGCTTTCTCCTAGCTGCCCTTAAGACATATTCTTTGGTTTTATGATTCGAGAATTTTACTATTATGTGCCTGGAGGTTTTTCTGGCCTCGTTGATCTTGGGGGGTGTCCTCTCTGCTTCTAGGACATGAACATTTGTTTCATTCCCCATATTTGGGAAATTTTCATCCATGATTTGTTCAACAATATTTTCTAGGCTTCTCTCTCTCTCAACTCCTTCGGGGATTCCAATAATTCTGATATTGGTACGTTTCATGGCATCATTTATTTCCCTTATTCTGTTTTCTTGGGATTTTAGCTGTTTTCTCCAAGACTTCTCTTGCTCCTCCTTCTTAATCCATCTGTCTTCTAAATCACTGATATGATCTTCAGCTTCACTTACTCTAGCTGTTAGCATATTTAAATTAGATTGCATCTCATTAATAGCCTTTCTAACCTCAGTTTTCACTTCTGTTACTATGGCTTCCACTTTGAGACTAATGTTCTTTCCTAAATTAGCTATTCCTTGGACTATTGCTGCCCTGAATTCCATTTCTGTCATATTGTTTATGTTCATTTCCAGTAATTCTGTGACCGAGGTTGCAGTCTCGGGGTTCTTCTTCTGTTGGATGTTCCTTCTCCGAGTCACTGTGGTGAGGAGTGGTTGAGGGGGTTTATGGCTAAGTATATCAGCCACTATCTAGGTGAATTGGTCGTTGGAAGGTTTTGGAGCAACCAGAATTCACTACCGAAAGGGGAGGAGAAAGAAAAAAGAAAACGGAAGAGAGGAAGCAAGAAAAGAAACCTCTGCCAGAGTGGGGCCCGGTGGTAGGATTTATATCATACAAAACTGTTACAGGTTAAAGAAAAGGGTTATCAAGGGTGAATGAAGAGATCAAAAAGCAAAGCCCAACCTATATGACCCCCAAGACCAGTATTTATATAATACAAAAGCAAAGACAATTACACAGACACACTGACAAACTAGAATGGGAAGGTGAGGGTAGACACTCCTTGTGGGCAAGGAATGCGTTTCAGACGCTCCCGAGTTTGTCTTGTTATTATTGTTGGAGGAGCCCACTTTCAAAAGATATTGGGAGATTAGAACTGGTTGTATATAGGGGTAGTATTGAATAGGGATATGGGATTGACTTGAGGCTTATAACTACATGTACACATAAAAGAGAGAATAAAGGAAAGAGGAGAGAAGAAAGGGAAAAACAGAGAAAGCAAACAGGGAAACAAGAGACAACAACAAGAGCAGAAAATGTAGGAGTGTGTTTGAAAAAATTTCAAGGTAAAAAAAAATGTTATGGGGTGTTGTATTGAGTATCACATTGTGATAAAAAGGGGGTCAAAAATTGAAAAGAAAAGCCATGAGAATGCATTTTTAAGCTTAGAATGGAAGCTTTAAAAGTAAAAATAGAAAAATGTTTAAAAAAGTAAATAAGGTGGAAAACTCTCAATAAGTTGTAGGGCTTTTGGTACTTGTAGTCAGTGCCAGGAGTTTAATAAATCACCTTTCCCCCGATTTGGGGTTTTGCAGTTTGAGGGTTGTCCTCCTGAGCTTCTGGCTTGCTTTCTGGGGGCGGGGCCTGCAGCGCAGTTTCAGTCCTTCTACCTGGGCTGTGTCTCTCCGCCCCCTTGCTAGAGGCTGGTCTCAATGGTAACCAGGTTATCAGGTTACAATTCTCTGGTGGTGGAGCATTGTTCTTTTAGTCCTTTTTGAGCTGCTGAGGAAGTCAGGTCGGAGCAAGATGTCTGCGCCCAGACCTCCTTCCCAGAGAGAGCCTTTACACAGAGAGGGGCTCTTTCCCGCCTCCCGGTTGGCAGCCTGTCACTGCCTGGCACGCACAGAGGCTGGGTTGATTTCTGCCCACGCCCCCTGCTTGTTGCTTCACTCCCGCACCTCAAAACCACAACTCCTTTTGGATAGCGCTACCTTGTCTGTGCCCCAGGACCCGAGGTCTCTCCGGTCCCACACAAGTCTGTAAAATCGCCTTCCCTGGGGTGTCTGCGCCCAGCCCACGGGGTGGAGAGAAGCGTGAGAGAAAGCCAGCGGCAGAAAAATAGAATCCACGGCTGCCGCTCTTGCTGAGATCCCCTGTGCCGCGAAGCCCTGCTTCTCTGGCTTAAGCAGTGGGGGGATAGACTCCACACCCCAGCCCCTCTAAGTTCCCTGGAGCTGCGGGGCACTTCCTCTCCCTGCAGATTCCCGTCTCCCTGCTGCCGTGGAGGAAAAACTGATTTTGCACCTCACAGGGCACTCTCTATCCCTGCGGGTCCCCGTCTCCCTGCTCTGGTGGCAGCAGCGGCAGCGGAAAAAAAGTGTCCTTGCCTTGCCGCGGGCTCTGCTGTGCTCCCGTTTCTGTCTCGCCCCGATTCAGACCATAATCTGCTGTTTTTCCTCACTCACCAAGCTCTTTTCGTGTTGGGGTATTTGCTTTCAGGGGTTCAGCTCTGCAGGCTTCCTCCCCCACACCCCTGTCTCTGGGGGCAAGCCTCTGGTCCCTCTCACTTGTTTCTACCTTTTTGCGGATGGTCTTTGTCTCCCATGGTGATCCAGAAGCGCAAAATATCACATTTCAGGCTGATTTCTTGGGTGCTCACAGTGGTCCTGTAGTGTTTTTTTTTTGCTGGAATCGAGTGCACTTCAGGGAACTCCCCGAAATGCGGTCACCTGGCCTTCCGCCATCTTCTTCCCTCTATTTTGGTCTTTATAACCAGCATGATCGATTGGCGTTCTGACTTCATTAGTTCAGACACTTGGCTATGAAAAATTCCTTTTTCATCTTGATGATTATTTTATATTAACATGTATGATTTAGGCAGATATATATTTTCTTTATTTTTTGTTTTTTGCTTATTAAGATTTTGTGGTTTGGTTTGTGCAGCTAGTTTCTATGATTTCCATCAAAGTTTATAGTTACATGACTTTCATAAAAGATACTTTAGAAAGTTTATACTCCTGCTATCATGGGATAAACCCTTATTGCTTACCTTTTCTGCTGATTAGAACTAAAAACTCTGGATAAAATGCAAAAGCAGCTATGTAAGTAAACAAAAACGGACAGACAGTGGTGAGAAGTCAAAACTTGGAGAGGCAGTTTGGGGGTACATTTCTACTCTTTGGTTTTGGTTTGTTTTCTCTCATGGATTGGCACTGGCAACTAAAACTTTGAAAGAAACTTCATTTTTCTGGCCAAAAGAATCAAGGAAATGGGCCCAGGAGTCTAAGGAAATCCCCTTATTTTTTCTTCCTTTCTCCCTTTTCTCCCAGCTTTGCCCCAAACACAGACCAGTTGCCCAGCTGCAGTTGCCCTGCCTCTGTTGCCAGAGGAGGTAGGAAAAGAGGCCCCTCTGAGCCCGGAGCGTGAGGGATACCTCAGAAAAGAGATCAGGGTAAGAGCGTCCCTTCATTTTATATATGACCAGCATAAGGACTATGCTGTGCATGCGTGAAACAGACCCACAGCAGCTTACCAAAGACTCTGAGAACTGAACTTAAATTAGAGCCCCTGCTCAGAGAAAGTCAGAGAGAACTTGCTGTCTGAACCTCCCTGATTTGCCTACTTGATCGCCTACTAAAACAAATTCTCCAGCCGATTGTAGCATGTCACAGGATTCAGAGTCAACACAATTTAACATTTAAATTTTCCATGCTCTAACTCAAAATAATGCTACCTACAAAACGAAGAAGAAGAAAATTATAACCATTTCTCAAGGGAGAAGACAGTCAACCGATGTCAACCCTAAGGTCACCTGGATATTGGAATTACCAGGTGAAGACTTTAATTGCAGCTATTATACCAATTCTCCATAGCATAAAGGTAAACATGCTTGAAATGAATGGGTAGGAGGTGTCAATGGAGAAATATAAACTATTAAAGAGAAACAAATAGAAACATTCGATCTTAAAAGTATAATATCTAAAAAGATTTGCTGGGTGGGCTCATCAACATAATAGAGTAACAGGAGAAGTCACTAAACTTGAAGATAGATCAATGGAAATTATTCATTCTTGAGAAGAGAAAGAAAAAATAGATTGGTAAAAAAATGAACAGAGCCTTAAGGACCTAACTTTTATATCATTAGAGTACCAGAAGGAAGAAAAAGAACCAGGAAAGAATAACCAGTTCATAAGGGGAAAAGCAGCCTCTACCAAAAAGAGTAAGTTTTTCATAAGACACAAGTCAGGATAAAATTTCTTTTTAAAACCTTAAGAGGGGCACCTGGGTGGCTCAGTTGGTTAAGCGACTGCCTTCGGCTCAGGTCACGATCCTGGAGACCCGGGATTGAGCCCCACATCGGGCTCCCTACTTGGCGGGAAGCCTGCTTCTCCCTCTCTCACTTCCCCTGCTTGTGTTCCCTCTCTAGCTATATTTCTCTCTGTCGAATAAATAAATAAAATCTTTAAAAACAAAAAATAAATAAAAAATAAAACCTTGAGAGCCTTTGTAAGAGTATACTCAAGAATGTTAGTTTAAAGAGCCAGTCTTGGGGTGCCTGATTGGCTCAGTTGGTTAAGCATTTTCCTTTGGCTCAGGGTCTGATTCCAGGGTCCTATGACTGGTCCCCACATGAGGCTCCCTACTCAGTGGGGAGCCTGCTTTTTCCTCTCCCTCTCCTTCCATGTGTTCGTTCTCTCTCCATCTCTCTCTCAAATAAATAAATAAATCTTTTTAAAAAAGTAAAGAGCAAGTCTTAGGGGACGCCTGATTGCCTCAGTCTGTAAAATATGGGATTCTTGATCTTGGGGTTGTGAGTGTGAGCCCCACATTGGGTAT
Organism: Spilogale gracilis; assembly: GCA_004023965.1. Classification (NCBI taxonomy): domain Eukaryota; kingdom Metazoa; phylum Chordata; class Mammalia; order Carnivora; family Mephitidae; genus Spilogale; species Spilogale gracilis. The sequence continues at coordinate 14,990 of PITA01014386.1, forward strand.
AGAGGTTACTTAAAAATAAAATCTTTAAAAAAAAAAAGGTTTAACAGACTTTGGACACAGAAACAAACTGAGGGACTTAGAGGGAGGAGGGTAGAGGGATGGGAGAGCCTGGTGGTGGGTACTGGGGGCACCTATTGCGTGGAGCACTTGGTGTGGGGAATGGGGAATGAATCTTGGAACACTGGGAAAAAAATTTAACAATAAAAAAAAGAATAAAAAGGCTTTAGTCATTGAAAAGAATAAGGAAAATCTTACCGTGTTATATTTGGGCAAAGAGGCATTTAAAGAAAATACACTTGGTGTGTATAAGAGTATAAAATCTGGCAAATAGCAGAATTATTGGGCTACTCTCATACATTGGCTTTTTGTTGAATGACTAAAGGTATATTAAAGGAGTTGAAAACATTTTGTGGGTTTTTTTAATGAGGCACTTCTCAGCCACTTCTATAATATATTTCGTTCTGGCACCGGAATTTGGCCACATTAATTTCTGCTAGTTCTGCAGTTACCTTGGGTCACATAGGGATTTAACTGCTTTAGTCTTCATTGCCTGGGGTTGCATATCCACTAAAGAGAAAGTGATGGAGGTAAGCAGTGTACAGACTGTGGAAAAATAAGAGGTAGTGCTGGCTGAGCTCTTTGGGATCCTTTTCTGATTATGGAGCAATATCAAAGCTAATACACTATGCCCAGCCTTAGAACTCATTTAAAATGATGCTGTCATTAGAGATTATGCCACACAAAGAGCTTAGGATCTAAAACTGTTCTAACCTAAAAGGGTAGAGGCATAGCAATAATTGACAAAAACAAAAAATGGAAAATTCGACATAAAAAAAATTCCCTAACCATGAAGTTGCCCCGTGTCACAGAGTGGTATTTCTTTGCTACATACATGCTGATTGTAGCTGTCACAGAGCAATGCCATATTCGTCTAAATTATGGGAGTCCTACAAAGAACCTTTTGTGGACTATAAGAAGCTTAGTGCACCTGTACATTTGCACCTGTGACATCCTGATTCTCATTCTAGCGTTTTAGAGGTGAAAAACACCCCTCAATCTTCTAATTTGTTCCCTTATGATTATAGGAAATCATGTATTAGTAAAAGATTTAGATTCTGCCTTAAAGGTTTTCAGTCTAATGAAGCTAACAGAAAACATATACTTGATCTGTCCACTAACATCTCAAATTTAGCATGATTAAAATTGTACCCTCGATTTCTTTTCTAAATTGTAACTTCCTCATCCATCCAGCCAGTAAATGGCAGTCCCATTCTTTCTATTTCTCTGAAATACATCTTTGGAGTCATAATTGACTCACTCTTCCGCTCATCCCCCGATCCAATCCATCACCAAATTCAGCCCATTCTTATTTCTCAGTATATCCCAACTCTTACCGTTTCTTACCACCTTCACTGCCTTCTAGATTTTTACCCAAGGAAAATGTAAGTCTGTATTCACATGGAAACCTATATGTGAATGCTTACAATGGCTTTATTCATATTCAGTAAATTCGCTAAAAAACAGAAACAATCCAAAGAAGCTTACTTGGCAAAAAAAAAAAAAAAAAAAAAAAAAAAAAAAAAAAAAAAAAAAAAAAAAAAAAAAAAAAAAGGGTGTTGGGACAGACCATTGATGTACACACTACCTACATGAATCTCAAGTACATTACGCTAAGCAAGAAAAGCCAGACTCAAAAGATTACATACTGTATGAAGTCTGTTTCTATGACATTCTAGGAAAGGAAAATTAGAGATAGAAATAAATCAGAGTCTAAGGTTGGAGGGAAAGTTGGACCACAAATCATGGGAAATTTTATGGTATGACAGAACTATCTTGATTATTATGGTGATTACCCAACTGCATTCATTTCTCAAAATTTGAAGAGCTGTGTACTTAAATGTGATTCTTATGGCGTGTAAACTAATAATTTTTTAAAAAGAAAAGTGAATTTGTTGTTAGTACAGTTGACTCTTGAACAATGTCAGGGTTAGGGGTGCCAACACCCTGCACAGTTGGAAATCTGCATTAACTTTTGACTTCCCCAAAACTTGACTACTGATAGCCTACTGTTGACCAGAAGCCTTACGGATACATCAACAGTCAATTAACACATATTTTGTAGATGTATTACATATTGTATTCTTACAGTAAAGGAAGCTAGACAGAAGAAAAGTCATTAAGAAAATCATAGAGAAAATATATTTACAGTACTATACTGTATTTATTGAAAAAAATCCATGTATAAGTGGACCCACACAATTCAAACCCATGTTGTTCCAGGGTTTGTAATAGCAAAAAACTGTCCCATCAGGGTTGGGAACAGAAACCACTCTAGGTATTTTAAGCATGAAGAAATTTAATACTAGGAATAAAAGCTCTGGAAGGGCTGAAGAGGCAGGTTTTATGTTGGATTTCCCACAGTGTCTTCAAAACACAGAATTAATATACTTGGGGAGTAATGCTCTGAGACCATTGCTGGAGCTATGCTTCAGAGGTCTGTGAGCATTGAAGAAACTACAGAATAGACCCCCATCAGTGAGATCTGGGGTTCGGAAGCCAGATCAACAAGTCATTGGTGCTTCTGCTCCTGCCACAACTGTTGCTTCTTACCCAGAAAACTGAAAATTATTCCCTGAGATGCTATTGTTGAAGAGAATTCTTGTGTTCTCACCATTGTCCTTGGCAGCAAAGACAACAAAAAGAGACCTTCAAAAACGTATGAAATAGGCTGAACCTAATAGACATCCAGAGCCCTGGGTGCAAGGGAGTCAGGAATATGTGATCTATAGCTTCCCAAATCTTATACTTAAATGCAGGGTGGAATGAGCCATGCCTCATTAATCAACACAATACCCAAAATTCCATCAATAAGAGAGAGCTGAATAAACTAGGGTTTGCTATACAGTAGTAGGTGAGGAGTTTATCCAGGTAGTAGTTCAGTAAACTGGGATATAAATTGTACTCTTGAGTGTTGGTTACTAAATTCAGCTTATTTAAATGTTGAACTCATAAATCTAGTTTATACCAAAGCCAACTTCTATATTATGGTTTCCATAATACTGCTTTTAAGCTTGTGTTACAAACATAACTATTTCTTGAAAATAGTTAAATGCTTTTCTTTTGCAAAATTAGCCTGAAAGATTTCAGCACTACACTTCCCCATACCCAGAATGCTACACATAAATTTAGAAAAGAATTTTTCTAAATGGTGCATAATATAAAACTTATTTTTGACAGCTTTCTGTCAGGGAAACCAGCTACAGATAAACAACCAAGTTTATATAGAACCCGTGGCAAATATATAGTGGAACATAACCTTACCTCTTGGCTATGAAGTCCAAATGTTGCCTTCCAAATGATATTTGGATCACCTTTCTAAAAGAGATGGCCTTATGGCATCCTTTCACTTATCATCTGCTGGAAATATTTGGTTTATTTCCATGCTCTTGTGTACATATACTCACATAGGAATGGCTTTGAGTAAAACTGAAGCTACTAGCAGTATGGTAGTTTTGTGAACACAAGTTTTGTGTTAAGTTCTGTCCTCTCTCAACCCTACCAAATAAAATTCAACTTAAAGGTATTTTTAAATAAAAAATAAACTTTTAAAGTGTACAATGAGATTAGAGCAAATTGCCTGAGCAGCTCAATGGCCAGACTTCCTCTACCAGATTTTAATTATTTTTATAGTTTTTCCCAAATGAAGCCTCACAATAGCCATTTTAAGTAACTACAGCAGCTCTTCCATCTTCATTTCAAGCTTCAGACCCTAAACAAAGCATGAAGCTGAGCAGTGCACTGTTTAATTTTCAAATTGGATTTTTCATTATGTTTTATGATAACTTTTTATTTTTATCAAGTTGCATCTCAGCCTTCTGTTTAGACTCAAGAAGATTTATGGCAAATGATCTGGGTGCTTATTTGAACAAACAAATACAATAAATCAGTTTACTGTTTCAATAAAATGTTATTAATAGAACACATTATTCTGTTCAATATTATGTTATCTTTAAAATTAAGCAGAACATTAGTGGCACTGAAACTAGTTTCAATCAATACATTCCTGTAATGAAACCTATTGTATAAAAACTTTTCTTTTTAAGAAGGAAAAATGTCTCTAGCACAACTACCAACTTCCGACTTTTGAGACGGCATCTCACAGCCTCTAAAGTTTATTGTAGGATTTCTTTGTGTTTGTTTTGGTGTTAAGAAGATAGTTTTTTGAAAGTTACCTTGTGGCATTAGAGCATGAATGTTCCTTAAATGATTTTTTTTTAATGAAGAATTTAGTTGGCACTTGACCTGGCGGAGACCCAAGCATGTGCCCCAATGAAATTGAGGTCAGAGAAGATTTTAAGAAAGGCAGAGCTGCTGGTGACACCCAACACTATTAGAATGGCCAATTTCTCTTCTGATCGTATAGAATTCCTACTCCTATAGAATGAAAAATGTATGATGGATGAAAAAATGAGTAATATTCAGATAAGAAGGATGAAGATTTTAATGTTTTGAAACTCATGTAATAATGGGAATTTTCTGGGATTAGATTCCTGATGTGGACCCTCAATTATCCAGTATACATCCAACTGATATTTTAGAATGATGGTTTTAAAAGTAAAGGTGGCTGTGGTCTCAGGATGGTATTGCAGTCAGAGAGACCTACACTGAACAGGCAGGCAGGTGGTTTGAGTTGCTGATTTAGATAGTGGTGTCCCTTTAGAGAAGGCTGCTATTTAATAATGGAACATAGAAATTAAAGACTTTAGGATGTTAAATTGCATATACCCTGTGGTGAAAACCTCTTTAAAATACTTTATGCATACTTTTGCTTGGTACTCTGTATTGTCACATGGCAGTTTAAGGAATCTGGAGACTTGTCAGAGTCCCAAATTTACTCCTTTATTTCTTCAGTTTCTTATTTTTAATCTGAATGTAAGAAATAGAGATATTATCTTACGTGGTTTTGTTCTCATTAAATTATTAAGAAAACATTGCTTTGGGAGATAAGAGTTATATTAAGATGAACAAATATTTATGAAAATCTAAGCCATCAGATATATTCTGTTGACTCAGGATAAAGTTTCCGTAGCCCATAATTTGAGTATATTGTTGTGCAGCTCTAATAGGAAGTAAGTGAGCTCTGCACTCATTGATCACTACAGCTAAACTTGATAGTCACGCTCTCCACTCTTCAATGAAGATGACAGTGGCATTTTTTTCCATATCAGCAAGAGACTGCTTAAAATCTTCATTGGAGTGAAGCATAAGATAGCAGAAGGCTTAATTCTAGTTTTTATTTCTCTTTCTAAATATTACATTTCTGAAGGAAGATTTGTTTTTTGTTATGTCTATGAACACTTATGAAGAACTGTGTGTAATTGGTCTACAGCTGACCAATTGCTACTTAGGGAGCGGCTAGCAAGGAGCAACTGACCATTTTGTTATCACTGCAGTGTTTTTTTCTTCTTTTTCATTTTCCCCAGTATCTTAACATTGCCCATGTTTATAAAGGATATTTATGTGTAGTTTTCTTTTCTAGTAATGGATTTGTCTGGTCTTGGTATCAGAGTAATTCTGGCTTCATTAAATGAATTTGAAAGTTGTTTCTTTTCTTTTTCTACCCTTACATTATGGTTGTTGCTTAATGACTCGAAGAATTCACCACTGATGTCATTAGGGATGGAGTTTTCTTTGTGATGACATTTTTTATTTACTTCAATTTCTTTCACTGATATGGAGGTATTAAGATTTTCTCTTTTGTCTTCAGTGAGTTTTGGTAATTTCTGTATTTCAGGAAATGTGTCAATTTCCTATAAGTTGTCATGTATAGATAGCATAAGATTGTTCATAATACTGCTTGATTAACTGCTAATGTCTGTGGCATCTTGATCTATGTGCTCCTCTTTCATTTTCTATTTTGATTGTATCTCAATGATCAATCTTATTGATTTCTTTAACAAAGCAACTTTTATCAGGTTTTCTTTATTGTTTGTTTTCTGTATTATTTTTTTCTGGTCTTATGTTTAGTTTTCCTTCCTTCTATTTCAGTTTTAATTTGCTATTTTTCCCTAACTTTCTAAGATAGGTATTTAGCTCATTGGTTTGGAATTGTATTCCTTTCCAATATAACCATTTGAAGTTATAAATTTCCCTCTGAGAATTCCTTCATCTGCATCCCATACATTTTTATGTTGTTTTTGTTTTCATTCCTTTCAAAATATCTTCTAATTTGTGATTTCCTCTATGAATAGTTTACAAATATGTATAAGATTCTCTTTTGGGTGCCTGGGTGGCTCAGTGGGTTAAAGCCTCTGCCTTTGGCTCAGGTCATGATCTCAGGGTCCTGGGATCGAGGTCCACATCGGGCTCTCTGCTCAGCAGGGAGCCTGCTTCCTCCTCTCTCTTTGCCTGCCTCTCTTCCTACTTGTGATCTCTCTCTCTGTGAAATAAATAAAATCTTTTAAAAAAAGAATATTATTTTTAAAAAGCCAAAAAGATTCTTAATTTCTGTCACTTATTTCTAATTTAATTCCCTTGTGTTAGAAGATATACTCTCAGGTAGTGTGGGTGACTCAGTAAAGCATCAGACTCTTGGTTTTGGCTCAGATCATGATCTCAGGGTCATGAGATTGAGCCCAGCTTTGGGTTCTGCACTGAACATGGAGCCTACTTAAGATTCTCTCTCCCCCTTCCAATCACACACACACACACACACACACACACACACACTCTCTCTCTCTCTCTCTCTCTCTCTCTCTCTCTCCCTCTCTCTCTCTCCTCACCTCAAAATGAAAAAAATAAAAGAAGAAAAAGAAAATGTACTCTCCACAGTTTTAACACCTTGAAATTATTGAGCATTGTTTTATAGTCTATGATATGGCCTAATAATAATGTAATCTGCAATTACTGAACAAGTTTTCCATATATATCAATAGGGTCAATTTGTTTATAGTTTTGTCTTCTACATAACTGCTGATTTTTTGATCTACTTTTCCCACCAGTTACTAAGAGAGGAGTTTAAAAGCTCCCAATATGGGGGCACCTGGATGGCTCAGTCATTTGGGTGTGGGACTCTTAGTTTCCACCCAGATTGTGATCTCATGGGTAGTAGAATCAAGCCTCATGAGTCTGTTTGGGGATTCTCTCCCTCTGCCCCTCCATCCTATATTCTCTCTCTCTCTCTCTCTCTCTCTCTCTCTCTCTCAAATAAATGGATAAATATTTTTAAAAAAATTTTTAAGCTCCAAATATATTTGTAGGTTTATTTTTCTCTTCATTTCTGCCCGTCTTTCCTTCCTGTATTTTGAATTTCAGTTATTAGATGCCTTTACTTTGAGATGGTAATATGTTCTTGGTGCATTAGCTTCTTTCATTTTGAAATATGCGTCTTTATCCCTGCTATTATTCCTTGTTCTGAAGTATATATTATGTGATAGTAATATAGCCACTCCAGCTTTCTTGTAATTTGTATTTTTAAAATATATCCTATTTTCATCCTTCTACTTTTACTGTATCTTTGTCTTTATAATTTAAGTATAGTTCTCAAAAATAGCATATATTTGGGTTTTTGTTTATAATCCTGTCTGACAAGCTCTGACTTTTTATTGGCCTATTTGGATCCTTTACCCTTGGTGCACTTATCAACATAGTTGGGTTTTACCTGCCATCTTGTCTCTTTTTTTCTTTTTTTCTTTTTTTTTTTTAATATTTTACGATTTATTATGATTTTCTGTGGATAATGATACTTTGAAGTATTCAAAAATTTAAAAGCGGTCTGAAATATACAAAAACAATACTGTATCAAGGGAAAACATTTAGAATATGCTTTAAAAAGCAAAGTGTTGATAGTGGACTGGAAGAGATTATGCTGAGTGAAATAAGCCAAGAAGAGAAAGTCAAGTATCTTTTTTTCTTTTTTTCAACCAATTTTTTGACTTTTCCTGACCTTTGATTTAATAGGGTTAGTGTTTATTATCTCTTTTGGGGGCTCTTTGTCTTTTTTTTAAAAGATTTTATTTATTTATTTGACAGAGAGACACAGTGAGAGAGGGAACACAAGCAGGGGGAGTGAGAGAGGGAGAAGCAGGCCTCCCTCGAAGCAGGGAGCCCAATGTAGGATTTCATCCTGGAGATCCAGGATCATGACCTGAGCTGAAGGCAGATGCTTAAGGACTGAGCCACCCAGGCGCCCTGGGCTCTTTGTCTTTGTTATTTTTTTTTTATTAGTTTCTCTAGGGTTTGCAGTATGCATCTAAGTGTGTTTTCAAAGGATAATTTACCATGCATGATGTACAGTATATAACCTTAAACAGAATGCTTCCATTTTCCCCCTTCCTTCCTCTCTGCTACTGCTGTCATACATGTACATATGTTAGAAATTCCACATTTTTTATTATTGCACTAAACGGTTTATTACCTTTTAAGTAAATTTTAAATATGAAAGAAATGTTAGTTATATTTCTGTTTTTAGAAGTGTACATTTGTTTGTGTAAATCCAATTTCCATCTAGTATCATTTTATTTATCCCACAAAATTGTTTGTTTATGGTCATGCAGCTTTTCTGGCAATAAATTATTTTTGTTTGCCTGAAAATAGTTATCCCATATTCAATTTTTAAATTGAAAATTTTGTTTTAGTTGTTTTATTTAAAAATTCTACTGGTTTCTGCATAACTCTTTCTTCTCTGAGATTCTGTCCTACAACTTCTGGCCACCTCAGTCTCCCTGAACTCTGATTTCTGTCTCTCTAATTCACCAAGCCTTTTATGTTCTGTTTAGGATGACTTTCTCTGCATCATAGTCTGGAACATTTGTTCAAATGGGATCTAGGGCCCATGTAGGCTCATTTATTTGCCTTATTCACATACCTGCACCACCTGTTGTTCAGTGTCTGAAAATTGTGGTTTATTATATTTGTCCAATTTTCAAGTCTACTATAGGCAGGTAAGTATATTCCCTGTTACTCCAGAATACCCCAAAATGGAAATTCTTATTGAAACTACATTTCAAATGTGGTTGTTGAGTTTTAGTGATATTCTTAGGAAAACAGAGAGGCTTAATAGAGGGATAAAATGTATCATGAGCTTAATAAATGCAGAGTAACAAAAACTTGTAGGAGATACAGTAGTGAATCTTTTTTTGCTCTTCTAAAGAAGGCAAAATATAACCTCATGGACCAAAAAAAAAAAAAATGCTTAAATGAGAAAATTTAAGAGACAAGAAGCTACATATTTGTCAGATTTATTGTAACTTGTAATTAAAGAAAGCCCAAATTGATGGTAAAGAGTACCTATTTTGAGGGCCCAAGTAATAAAAGGGAAATAAATATTTAAATAAGAACTGCAAAAATAGAGATATTTCCTTTAGTCTTGGCTTCTAGGCTGAGAAGCAAACTCCATGGTTTTGTTGTTTGAGCATCTGCTGTCTACTTCCCCCTCTTCCTCTTCTTCTGCCCTACTCATTCTCTTGCTTTCTCTCTCAAATAAAATCTTTAAGGGAGGGTACTTTGAGCAAGTCTTTTAGGTTCATTCACATTTCCTTATATGAATTCAATTTAACTCTTTTTTTTTTTTAAAGATTTTTTTTTTTTTTTTTGACAGAGAGAAACACAGGCAGAGAGGGAACACAAGCAGGGGGACTGAGAGAGGGAGAAGCAGGCCTCCTGGCAAGCAGGGAGCCCGATGTGGGACTCGATCCCAGGTCTCCAGGATCATGACCTGAGCTGAAGGCAGTCACTTAACCAACTGAGCCCACCCAGGCGCCCCTCAATTTAACTCTTAATGAAAATAAACCTTTACTTCATCCAGTAAAAGATGCTCTCTTAGGTATTTTTTGTGTTCCTTCTTTATGGTGTAGTGCTTTGTGAAAATCTGTTAATACCCTGAAAAGAGAAATGAAAAGTAATTACTCATAGGTTAATAATCCTTAGCATCCCAAAGGTTTGCATGTGCTCTTCTCATAAATACATTTGGTTTTAAAATAAAAGCAAATTCACATCAACCAGAAAGCAGAAAATTTATTCAACATTGTTGAACAAAATTGCTGAATGAGGTACATCTTGTACTGTGCAGGACTAAAAGATCCTTTGAAAAGTAATAGATATAAAATGTGAATAGAGGAGGGCACCTGGATGGCTCAGTTGGTTAACCCTCTGCCTTCAGCTCAGGTCATGCTCCCAGGATTCTGGGATCGAGCCCCCGTATCGGGCTTCCTGCTCAGTTGAGCTTCTGCTTCTCCCTCTCCCTCTGCCCCTCCCCCTGCTTGTGTGTTTTCTCTCTCTTGCTTGCTCTCGCTGTCTCTCAAATAAATCAAATCTTTCTCAAAAATAGATAAATAAATAAAATATGAATAGAGGGAAAAGCAAAAGAAGTAAAAAGAACTCTAAATGTAGTTTTTTTTTATTAGTTACATATAGACCCACCATCAGAGACCTTTAAGGAAAAGATAATTGACAGACAGGATGAACACTCCCCAAAGCCAGAGAGAATCCATCTGTAAAGTCAGGAGGCATTTGCTAATGCACTGGTTCTCAAAATGTGTTTCCCAGATCAGCAGCAGCAGCATCACCTGGGCACTTTTTAAAAAATGCACATCTTCAGGCCCGACCCACACTTCCTGAATTAGAACCTCCAGCATCAGGGCCCAGAAACCTGTATTTTAACAAGTCCTGCAGGTGATTCCTATGAACAGTAAAGTTAGAGAACCTTTGTGTTAAAGTAATGGAAATAAATGTCATCTATTAATCAAACTGCTGGTAAGCCCTATCACATGCAGGGTTTTATGAATACATTTCCCCCAATTGTCTTCTTGGTACAAATAGGTTAAACATGTTTTCTATATGAAGAAATGGTAAGTGTGCTTAGTCACACAAGGGCTAGAAAACAAGAGTCACTGAGATTAAAAAAAAAAAATGAACAAAATCCATCCTCAGGTTTACCAGTCTTTTTCTTTGTCATCAGTTTCATCCATTGTTATATGACATGCTTTTCTGCAATTTTTCTGTGTTGATAAAAGGATTTAAATTAATTTTGGCTTAGAGATAAATATGTTATTTTTAGCACAAAAAAATGAGTCCTTTAAGCTTTAACTAGTTTTTAAAAACCGTTTGAAATGTATGAAGATATTTTTTTTTCAATATGGCTTTTCCTGGTTGAAGTGCTGCTCTTCCTTTCCTCCCTCCACTGCTCTTCCTGCTCCTCTCTGTTCCTCTGCTTCATGATACCTCAGCTCTCTCCCCATGCCTTTTCTCAAAGTGTGCCTTCAGAGAAGACAGATTCTGTGTTTAGAATGCGATTTTGGCTTATGAATGTTAGGAAGGTCTTGTGTTAATGGCTGCTTCTGTTTTCCTAGTAATGCCAAAAAAACCTTGTGACCCTGCTTTGTAAGCTTCTGAAGGCAGATGTGCTCGATGCTGCCTAGTAACCTTCCTCAGAAAGCTACTCTGTGAAGGAAACCACACTTGGTCAGAGTGAACGTCTGGAAAGTGCTAAAAGATAACATTGCTTGAGACTATTAGGTAAAATGCCTTTCTTGTGCACTGAAATAAGCTGATGTAGCAGACTTTCATAGCCAAGCCAGTAAGCATATAAAATTATTTATATTTCCAAGAAATGTAGTAAATTTCTGATGGATTTGCAACCATAGTATACACTGGACATTCTCTACCAATCTGAGAAAGTATCAACTGGGAGAGAAATTCTACAATGATTATAGGATTAATACTATATCAGTGAGGCAAGATTTCTAGCACTTCTTGGGAAGAAGCATATTGCCCTGTCCTCTCTGTAAGAAAAACTTTTTGCTCACAGATTAATCAAAAGCATGCTGACTGTGGTATCATTTAAATCACTAGTTGAGGGCGCCTGGGTGGCTCAGTGGGTTAAAGCCTCTGCCTTTGGCTCAGGTCATGATCTCAGGGTCCTGGGATCAGGGCCGCAGCGGGCTCTCTGCTCAGCAGGGGGCCTGTTTCCTCCTCCCTCTCTGCCTGCCTCTCTGCCTACTTGCGACCTCTCTCTGTCAAATAAATAAATAAAATCTTTTTTTAAAAAAATAAATCACTAGATGATTGGGATTTAGCTAATAAGCCTGACAGACCCTGGATGCTATCTATGCCTATTAAAGTTGTGCCGGTCTTTCTAGGTAAGACTGATGGGTGGAAGTCTTTTACATACAATTCATTTGGACACATCACCCGTATTGAACAGATGCTGACATCTTGGCATGCACAGATATTCCATACAATTTGAGTTGATTAGTTCTTGTTGAAACATGCAGAAGCATGAAGACTGTTGCCAGTATGCCAGTCCATGCTCACAAGCACCTGCTCTTTCTGTTTGGAGTAGTTGCCTGGGCTGGTCTCCAGTTTTAATGCCTGAGTCCACTCTCCTTCCCACATGAAAAATGCCATCACGGTTCAGGTTTATATTGTTGTTGCCACATGTACCCCTTTCCTTCTCCCCACAGTAGCATTTAGGACAGTCCTCTGTGAGCAAAGCTTCTCCTACTTTCTAGATTTAGCCTGGATTAAAGAGCTAATTTATTTTTGTGAGCTCTTTAGGCCATTGCAAGTAATAAAAAGCTTAAATAATCATCCGAATCATGACCTGAGTCAAAACATATCCAAAAATTGTACAGTATACAGTACCTCATAATGATTTCCAGACCCTGGTGAAACCATGTAGTATAAATATTGTTGCAATAATTTTTCATTTGAATTTTTATCATGACTCTCTCTTAGTGAAGAAAGCAACAACTAATGGCCCACTATTTGAAATGCTGATATTTTCTGTTATTGTAGCTGACTTTACCCCTTTCCATCTGTTTCCTACCCAACTGTATTATTCAATGTTTATATATTGTTGAAAGTATATAGGTTTTGTGCAATAAATCTCTCTCCAGATCAAATTACTTTATAGCCAATAGGCTCTTAAAGCCTATCTGAAACAAGAGAAAGGTGAGGTGTGACTCCCATATTAAAAACAAATAGCCTATCATAGCAGAAATCTTGAGGCAAATAACAGAGGTAGAAGGGATTCCTTTAGTCTCTATCATTCATCCCAATTATTACTCAACAAATAGCCCTATTTTTATTGTCTTTATTTGACTTTTACAAATAACCTTATAATTTATTTATTTGTCTCTTTCTACTAGAATATGGGTTTTCATTAGAGCAGACTTTTTTAAATTTTATTTTTTATTTTTTAAATTTCAGTATTATTAGTCATATTAGTTTCAGTTGTACCTGTAGTGATTCAGTAATTTTGTATATTACTTAGTGCTCATCATGGTAAACATACTCTTAATCTCCTTCACCTATTTCACCTCTGGTACCAACTAGTTTGTTCTCTATATCTACGAGTCTGGTTTTTTGTTTGTCTTGTTTTTCCTCATTCATTTGTTTTGTTTCTTAAGTTCCACATATGCATGAAATCATATGGTTCTTCTCTTTCTCTGGCTGACTTCTTTCACTTCGCATTATACCCTTCAGTTTCATCCATATTGTAGCAAATGGTAAGATTTCATTCTTTTTTGTGGCTAAGTAATTATTCCAGTGTGTGTGTGTGTGTGTGTGTGTGTGTGTGTGTGTGTGTGTGTGTGTATATCACATTTACTTGGGTTCTTTCTATAATTTGGTATTTTCAATAATGCTGCAATAAACAAAAAATTCAAATTAGTGTTTTTATGTTCTTTGGGGTAAATACCCAGTAATGGAATTACTGGATCATAGAATATTTTTTATATTTTGAGGAATCTCCATACTGTTTTCCACAGTGGCTGCACAGTTTGCATTACCATCAACAGTGAATGAAGATTCCTTTTGTTCTAATCCTCGCCATTTAGCATGTCATCTTTTTGTTTTGTTGATTGCTTCCTTTGCTGTGCAGAAGCTTCTTATTCTGATAAAGTCTGAAGAGTTTGTTTTTGCTTTTGTTTCTCTTGCCTCAGAAGACATATCTAGAAAAAATGTTGCTATCACCGATGTCAGAGAAATTACTGCCTGTGCTCTCTTCTGGGACTTTTATGGTTTCAGATCTCACATTTAGGTATTTAATCCATTTTGAGTTTGATTTTGTGTATGGTGTAAAGAGTGGTCCAGTTTTATGCTTTTGCATGTTGTACCCAGTTTTCCAACATCATGTTTTGAATAAACTGTCTTTTTCCTGTTACATATTCTTTCCCTTTGTTGAAGATTAGCTGACCATATAGTTGTGGGTTCATTTCTGGGTTTTCTCTCGGTGCTGTTGATCTGTGTTTCTATCTTTGTGCCAGTATCATACTGTCTTGGTCATTACAGCTTTGTAATATAACTTGAAGTCCAGAATTGTAGTGCCTCCAGCTTTGCTTTGTTTTACTTTTTCAAGGTTGCTTTGGCTATTCTGGGTCTTTTGTGGTTCCATAAAGATTTCAGGATTTTTTGTTCTAACATTGTGAAAAATGCTGTTGGTGTTTTGATAGGAATTGTATTAAATCTGTAAACTGCTTTGGTAGTATGGACGTTTTAATAGTACTTGTTCTCCTGATCCATGAGCATGGTATATTTTTCCATTTGTTTGTATCATCTTCAGTTTCTTTCATCAATCTTATACTTTTGGAGTACATGTATTTCATCTCTTTGGTTAAATTTATTCCTAGGTAGTTTATTATTTTTGGTGCAATTATATATGAAGTTTTCTTAATTTCTCCTTTCTTATATGGAATTTTACTTCATTATTATTAGTGTATAGAAATGCAACAAGGGGCACCTGAGTGTCTCAGTTGGTTAAGCAACTGCCTTTGGCTCAGGTCATGATCCCGGAGACCCGGGATCGAGTCCCACATCAGGCTCCCTGCTCGGCAGGAAGCCTGCTTCTCCCTCTCTCACTCCCCCTGCTTGTGTTCCCTCTCTCGCTGTGGTTCTCTCTGTCAAATAAATAAAATCTTAAAAAAAAAAAAAAGAAATGCAACAGGTTTATATATGTTGATTTTGCATCCTGTGACCTTACTAAATTCATTGATGAGTTCTAAGTTTTTTGGTGGTGTCTTTAGGACTTTCTATATATAGTATCATGTCATTTGCAAATAGTACAAGTTTTACTTCTTCCTTACCAATTTGGATGTCTTTTATTTCTTTTTCTTGTCTTCTCTGATTACAACTTACAATGATATTTTGAATAAATGCAAGAGGGGATATCCTTGTCTTATTCATGATCTTAGAAGAAAAGCTTTTACTTTTTCACCACTAAGTATGATGTTAGCTATGGATTTTTCATATATGGACTTTATTAAGTTAAGGTATGTTCCCTCTAAACCTACTTGTGGAAGGTTTTTTTCATGAATGTATGTTGTACTTTGTCAAATGCTCTTTCTGCATCTATTGAAATGATCATGTGGTCTTTATCCTTTCTCTTGTTGATGTTGATATGAGAATATTGAACCACACTTGCATCCCAGAAATGTATCTCACTTGATCATGGTGAACTTTTAATTTTTCTTGGATTCAGTTTGCTCATATTTTGTTGAAGATCTTTGCCTCATGTTCATCAGAGATGGCCTGTAATTTTTATTTTCTCTCTCTCTCTCTCTCTCTCTCTCTCTCTCTCTCTCTCTTTTAGGGGGTGTCTTTATCTAGTTTTGGTATCTAGCCTCACAGAGTGAATTTGGAAGCTTTTCTTTCTCTTCTGTTTTTTGTATTACTTTGAGAAGAATAGGTATTAACTCTATTTTAAATGTTTGGTAGAATTCACCTGTGACACCTTCTAGTCCTGGACTTTTGCTTGTTAGTGTTTTTTTGATTTCTGATTCAACTTCTTTACTGGTAATCAGTCTATACAAATTTTCTACTTCTTCCTGGTTCAGCTTTGAGAGACTATATGTTTCTAAGAATTTATGCATTTCTTCTAGGTTGTCTAATTTATTGGCATGTAGCTTTTATAATATCCTCTTATAATCCTTTGTGTTTCTGGGATGTTGCTTGTTATTTTTCCTCTTTCATTTCTGCTTCTGTTTATTTGAGCCTGCACTTTTTTTCCCTTTATTTTGATGAGTCTAGCTAAAGGTTTATGAATTTTGTTGACCTTTTCAGAGAACCAGCTCCTGGTTTCAATGATCTGTTCTATTATTTTTTTAGTTTCTATTTCACTTGTTTCTGCTCTGATCTTTATTACTTCCTCCTTCTGTTGGTTTTGGGTTTTGTATCTTCTTTTTCTAGCTCCTTTAGGTGTAAGGTTAGCATGTTCATTTGAGATTTTCCTTGCTTTTTGAGATCGGCCTCTATTGCTGTAAACCTCAGAACAGCTCTTGTTGCATCTTAAAGATTTTGGACCATTGTGTTTTCATTTGTCTCCATGTATTTTTTTTAAGATTTTATTTATTTATTTGACAGCAAGAAACACAGCTAGAAAGGGAACACAAGTAGTGGGAGTGAGAGAGGGAGAAGCAGCTCCCTGCCGAGCAAAGTGCTAAAAAAATTAAAAACAAAACCTGAAAAAAGCAAACAATGCAACTGAGAATACTCTGTCCAAACTGGTTATCATTCAATAGGAGAGATAAAGAGTTCCCCACAAAAACAAAAGTTAAAGGAATTCATGACCAGTTAGACAGCCCTACATGAAAAGTTAAAGAAGATTCTTTGAGTGGAAAGGAAAGACTATAAGCAAAAATAAAAAAGGTAGGAAACACAAAAGTAGTAAAATCAAGTATATCTATAAAAATTGTTCAAAAGATTCACAAAGTAAACAGGTATAAAGTATGACAATGGGGGAGGGAGAGTAGTAAAAATTTAGTACTTTTACAATGGGTTCAAACTCAAGCAACCACCAACTTAATACAGACTGCTATATACATAAGATATTATACATAAACCTAATGGTAATAACAAATCAAAAACTAGTAAAAAAAAAAATAAAGGGAAGGGAATCCAAGAACATTACTAAAGAAAGCCAGCAAACTGTGAGAGAAGCAAGGGAAGGAACAAAGAAGAACTACAAAACAGGTAATAAAATGACAATATGTACATATCTATCAATAATTACTTTGAGTATAAATGGAAAAAATGCTTCAATCAAAAGACACAGGTGACAGAATGGATAAAAGTCAAGACCCATCTATATGCTGCCTATAAGAGCATCATTTCAGACCTAAAGACATATGCAGACTGAAAGTGAAGGGATGGAAAATCATGTGTCATGCAAATAACAGTTAAGGAAAGCCAGGGTAGCAATACTTACATAGGACAAAGTAGACTCTAAAACAAACACTATAGCAAAAGAAAAACATTATCTAACCGTAGAGGGAACAATCAAACAACACATAGCAACTGTAAATATTTATGCACCCAACATGGAGTACCTAAATACATAAAGCAGTGATTAAGAAACATAAAGTAATAGATAGTAATACAATAATGGTAGGGTACTTTAACATCCCACTTGTATCAATGGATACATGATCCGCACAGAAAATCAACATGGAAACAGTGGCTTTGAAAGAAATACTGGACCAGCTGCACATACCAGAAATATTCAGAACATTCCATCCTAAAACAGTGGAATATACATTCTTTTCAAGTGCACATAAAACACTCTCCAGAACAAATCACATATTAGGCCCCAAAACAAGCCTCAACAAATCAAAAAAGACTGAAGTTATATTATGCATCTTTTCTGACCACAAAACTATGAAACTAAAAATCAACCATAAGATATAATCTGGAAAGAACACAAACACAGAGAGGCTAAATAATATGCTAGTAAACAATTAATGGGTCAACCAAGAAATCAAACAAGAAATCAAAAAATACATGGAGGGGTGCCTGGGTGGCTCAGTCATTGGGCGTCTGCCTTCAGCTCAAGTTATGATCCCGGAATCCTGGATTAAAAAGGGCTGATATCCAAGATCTCTCATACTTTTGACATTTTAATTAGTATGTACCTTGGTGTAGACCTCTTATATTTATTTTGCTGGGGGTTCTCTGTGCCTCTCTGATCTGAATTTCTGTCTCCTTACCCAGATTCAGAAAGTTTTCAAGTGTTCTTTCTTCAAATATATTTTCTACCCCTTTTCTGTCTCTTCTGCTTTTAGGATCCTTGTAATGTGAATGTTATTATGCTTGGTTGTATCACTCAATTCCGTTAATCTATTCTCATTTTTTTATTATTCTTTTTGCTTTTTCCTGTTCAACTTGATTACTTTCCATTATTCCGTTCCCTGCAGGTCACTAATCCATTCTTCTGCTACGTCTAATGTACTATTATTCCTTTTAGTGTGTTTTTAATTTCAGTTATTGAATTCATCATCTCTGATTTTTTTTTTTTTGATGTTTTCTGTTTCCCTGTTGAGGGTCTCAGTGAGATTTTCTACTCTTTTCTCAAGTTCAATAGGTATATTTATGACTGTTACTTTAAAATTTTTATCAGGCATATTATTTATCTCCATTTTCTTTTTTCTTTTTTTTTTTTTTTAAAGATTTTATTTATTTTTTGACAGAGAGAAACACAGCGAGAGAGGGAACACAAGCAGAGGAACTGAGAGAGGGAGAAAAAGGCTTCCCGCCGAGCAGGGAGCCCGATGTGGGGCTCGATCCCGGGTCTCCAGGATCATGACCTGAGCCGAAGGCAGTCGCTTAACCAACTGAGCCACCCAGGCGCCCCTTATCTCCATTTTCTTAAGTGCTCTTGCTGTGATTTTGTCCTGTTCTTCCATTTGAGACATATTCCTCCATCTCCTCATTTTGCCTAACTCTCTGTGTCTCTTTCTGTGTATTAGGAAAGTCAGCTACATCTTCTGCTTTTGATGGTAGTGGCCTTATGAAGAAGAGTTCCTATTCCTATAGTGCCTTGCAGTGCAATGTCCTTTTTATCACCAGAACCTGGTACTTCAGGAGCATCTCCTATTTGTGTTGTATGCACCCTGCTATTGTGGCTGAGCTGCATTTGCCTTCAGTCCGTCATCTGCAGTGGCTTTCTTTGTCTATTGTGGACAGGGATTGGTCCTTGTGTTGTTAAGGAGCCAGTCTTGGGCTGCTTTGGGCATGGGTTGATTCAGACCAGGAGTTTGCAAGAGCTGGGCTAACACCAAACTGCAGGATGCTCTCCATGGGTTGTTGGGTGGGACTGCAGTGAGACCAGTTGTCTGCTCCTAGCCCTCTGTTAGGACTGCAGTCAAGCTGGTATGTGTAGTTATCTTTACCTCTCTGTGGGGTAAAAGTCACTTTGGGGTGGTTCTGGTTCCTGTTGCGGTTGCTGTGGTACTGCCTAGATGGACTCCTGCCGAGGGTGTGTTAGATGAGGTGGATCTGCAGGAGAATGCAGGTGTGGGGTGCCTTGGGAGAGCAGGGAGAGCATACTCTATATTCACTGACAATTCCATAGTAACTAGAATAGCACTTTATATATGGTGTGCATTCAATAAATAATAGTAAATGTATGTTGCCTTTTTATTATAAAATTCACCAATTTTAGGTATATAATTAGGTGGCTTTTGGTAAATTTATTGAGTTTTGCAACAATCATGACAGTCCAGTTTCATAACATTTTGATCACCCTGGAAGGATCCCTCATGCCCAGTTGTAGTCATTCCTATTACTGACAGCCCTAGGCAGCCACTAATCTTCTTGTTGTCTCTATGGATTTGCCTGTTGTGGATACTTCATATAAATAGGATCACATTAATAGCCATTTGTATTTTTTTTCCTTTACCATCATTTTTTTTGAGGTCTTTTGTTTTGTTTTGTTTGGAGAGAGAGAGAAAGCATATGAGCAGGGAGGAGAGGGGTGGAGAGAGAATCTTAAGCAGTCTCCACACCTGGTGCAGAGCCTGACATAGGGCTTGATTTCATGATCCTGAGATTGTGACCTGAGCCGAAATCAAGGGCCAAAAGCTTAACCAACTGAGCTAAGTGTCCCTTAGCATCATATTTTTTAGGTCCATCCATATTGTAGCATGATCAATAGTTTATTTGTTTCTTTTGGTTGCTGAATAGTATTCCATTTTATAGATATATCACTTTTTATTTCAAAGTTCACCAGTTAATAGATATTTTGATGGTTTCTGGTTTGGGGTGTTAAGAATAATGATGCTGTTAAGATTTGTATATAATTGTTTGTGTGGAGATATGATTTCATCTCTCTTGGATAGATACCTAGGAGAGAAATTGCTGAGTATTATGGTAATTTTATGTTTAATTTTTTAAGAAGTTGCTGAACATTTTCCAAAATGACCATACCATTTTACATTTTCAACAATAGTGCATGGGAATTCTAGTTTCTCCAAATTCTCATTTTCTATATTTTTTATTATAGTCATTTTAACAGGTGTGAAGTGCTTTCTTCTTTGAATTTTAACATGCTAATCACTTCATGTTTCCTAATGATTAATGATACTAAGCAACTTTTCATGTGGTTATCATCGATTTATATGTCATCATTTATGAAATGTCTGTATCTTTTGCCCACTTATTGACTTATTTTTAATTTGGATTATTTTCTTATTATTGAATTATTAGAGTTCTTTGTATGCTCTGAATACAGGTTTCTGAATCAGAAAAATGACTTGCATATATTTTCTCTCAATCTATAGCTTATTTTTTTTATTTTTAATGGTACCCTTTGAAGTGTGATTGATTCTAATTTAGATGAACTAAAATTCATGCATTTTTTATGGATTGTACTTTTGATATTATATCTGAAAAATCTTTATGTAGCCCAAAAATCACAAAAATTTTCTCCTGTGTTTTCCTCTAGATGTTTTATAGAATTTTAGTAATTTTAGTTTTTACATTTAGTCTCTGGTTTAATTTCTTATGTTTTGTGTAATATAAATAACAGTCTTCATTCCTTTTTTTTTTTTTTTTTTTGCATGCGGATATCTAATAATCCTGGTGCCTTTTTTTGCTACAAGGGCTATCCTTACTCGCATTGACTAATCCTGGCCCTTTGTGAAATACTAGATGATCATGAATGTCTGACTGTATCTTTTCAAATTTCTAAATCAAAAACTGTAAGTTCTCCCACTTTATTGTTGTTTCTCAAAATTGTTTTGGGTATTGTGGTATTTGAAGTTCTGTATAAAGTTTAGGTTTGTCTTGTCACTTCTCCAAAAAGGCCTACTCAGCTTTTGAGAGGAACTGCATTGATTCTTAGTCTAATTGGAGAGAATTGCCATTAATGAAACTGAATTCTTCAAATCATGTTATCATGAAATGTCCCTCTTCATTTCTAGTAATATATTTGGTTCAAAGTATGATATTAGTATAGCTACTTCCGTTTCTCTTATGTTTATTATTTACATGGTATATCTTTTTCCTTCTTTTTATTTTCAAGCTGCATAAGTATGAATTGAAAGTATGGCTGTCTGGACAGCATTCATTTGGATCTCGTTATTTTATCTAGTTTGACAATCTTTTCCTTTTGGTTAGAGAGATTAATCCAGGGATGCCTTGCATGGCTCAGTCTGTTAAACGTGTACCTTCAGCTCGGGTCATGATCCCAGGGTCCTGGGATCAAGTTCCACATCAGGCTTCTTGCTCAGCAGGGAACCTATTTCTCCCTCTGCCTGCTGCTTCCCCTGCTTGTGCTTGCTCTCTCTTGACAAATAAATCTTTTCTTAAAAAAAGGATTAGTTCATTTGCATTAAATAAAATTGTGATGTTGGATTTATATTCCATTTTGTTCTTTAAGTTTCTGTGTGTCTCTTTTTGAACTTGGAGAAGAAAATCCTTCATGAGTTCTGTAATTATGAGGAAGTGAATTCTGCCAACTATGTAAGAGAGGACCCCAAACCTCAGATTTCATGGTGGCCAACACTTTGATTTCAGCCTTGTAAGATTGTGAGCAAAGGACTCAGTTACAGAAACCTGAAATAGTAAATTTATGTTGTTTCAGGTTTCTAAGTTTGTGGTACATTGTTCCATAGCATTAGAAACCTACTATGTTACCTTTGTCAAAAGACTATTGATCACTTAAATATGTGAGTCCATTTCTGGGCTCTGTCCTTTTCCATTTATCTCCTTCTTTAATCCTAATGCAGGGAAATAATGTCTTCATTATACAGCTTTATAATATTCTGAAATAGACAATGTTAAGTCCTTTAACTGTACTTTGTCTTCAAAATTATTTTTGCTATTCTAGTTCCATTGAATTTTCATATAGATTTCAGATTAAGCTTGTCAACTTCTACAAAAGAATATAATAGGATTTCATTGAAACTATAAATCAATTTGGTGGAAACTGACATCTTAGCCATATTGAGTCCTTTGATCATGGTCACAGTATCTCTATATATATATTCAGGTCTTCTTCAGTTTCTCTCAGTAGTACTTTTTAATTTTCATTGTACAGTTATACCCATATTTTGCTGAATTTATCTCAGTATTTCATTCTTGGGGATGCTATTATAAACAGTATGTTTGTTTCAATTTCTAATTGTTCTTTACTAATATAAAAATAGACTTTATTTGTATGTACAGATCTTCTGAGACTTGTGATGGGATTATGTCCCAATAAAACCGTCATAAATTGAGAATACCATAAGTCAAAAATGCATTTGATACAACTAACCTATCAAACATCTTATCTTAGCCAAGCCTACCTTAAAAGTGCTTAGAACACATACATTAGCCTACAGTTAGGCAAAATTATCTAACACAAAACTATTTTGTAATCAAGTGTTGATTAAATAGCTGCTTGTAGTTGATTGAATACTGTACTGAAGTGACAAACACAATGGCTATACGGGTACAGAATGATTATATCAGTTGTTTTTCCTCATTGTCATCTGGTTGGCTAGGAGTTGTGGATTGCTGCCGCTGCCCAACATTATAAGAGAATATTATACTGCATATCCCTAGCCCAGAAAAGGATTGAAATTCAAGATTTGAAGTATAGTTTCTACTGAATGTATATCACTTTTGCAACATTGTGAGTCAAAGAATCATAGGTTGACCTATCATGTTATCTCTCTATATTGTCCTTATATCCTGTGATGCTGCTAAACTTAATAAGTAATTTTGATACCCTGAATTCCTTATTTCCTACATACATGATCATATTGTCATGTATAGAGTGGCAGTTTTATTTTTTTCTTAGAGAATCCAGAATCTTCCCAGTTTATTTTGTCCAAGTTATCATTTGTCCCCTAAAAAATATATTTTTAATGTTTTAATTTTTATTTTTTTTAATTTTTTATTACATTATTTTATTTTTTGAGTGTTCCACATTCAAAAAATTGTGTTTTGCTCCACACTACATGCCCTCAATACCCACCACCAGGCTCCTCCATCCCCCCATCCCCCTCCTTTCCAAGACCCTCAATTAGTTTCTAGGTCAAAAGTCTCTCATATTTCATCTCCTTCCCGATTTACCCCAATTCACATTTCCTTTCCTTTTCCTGCTGTCCTCCATATTACTCCTTATGCTCCACAAGTAAGTGAAACCATATGATATTTGACTTTCTCTGCTTGGTTTATTTCACTCAGCATAATCTCCCCCAATCCCGTCCATGTTGCTACAAAAGCTGGGTATTTATCCTTTCTGATGGAGGCATAGTATTCCATTGTATATATGGGCCACATCTTCTTTTCCATTCGTCTGTTGAAGGGCACCTTGGCCCTTTCCACAGTTTGGCGATTGTGGCCATTGCTGCAATAACCATTGGGGTACATATGGCCCTTCTTTTCACTACATCTGTATCTTTGGGGTAAATACCCAGGAGTGCAATTGCAGGGTCATATGGTAGCTCTATTTTTAACATCTGGAGAACCCTCCACACTGTTTTCCAGAATGGCTATACCAGCTTGCATTCCCACCAACAGTCTCTCCAACACTTGTTGTTTCTTGTTCTGTTAATTTTGGTCATTCTGACTGGTATAAGGTGGTATCTCAATGTGGTTTTGATTTGAATTTCCCTGATATTTCCCTGATATTTGAATTTCCCTGATAGCTAATGATGACGAGCATTTTCTCATGTGCCTGTTAGCCATTTATATGTCTTCTATGGAGAAATGCCTCCTCATGTCTCCTGCCCATTTTTTGGCATGATCATCTTTTATTTGGGTGTTGAGTTTGAGGAGCTCTTTGTAGATCTTAGATATCAGTCTGTAGTGTCATTTGCAAATATCTTCTCCGATTCCGATTCTATGGGTTGCCTCTTTGTTTTGTTGACTGTTTCCTTTGCTGCGCAGAAGCTTTTTTTTTTTTTTAAGATTTTATTTAGTTATTTGACAGAGAAAGAGATCACAAGTAGGTAGAGAGGCAGGCAGAGAGAGAGGAGGAAGCAGGCTCCCCGCTGAGCAGAGAGCCCAATGCGGGCCTCGATCCCAGGACCCTGAGATCATGACCTGAGCCGATGGCAGAGGCTTAACCCACTGAGCCACCCAGGCACCCTGCTGTGCAGAAGCTTTTTATTTTGATGAAGTCCTAAAAGTTCATTTTCATTTTGTTTCCTTTACCTTTAGAGATGTGTCTTGAAAGACATTGCTGTGGCCGATGTCAAAGAGGTTACTGCCTATGTTCTCCTCTAGGATTTTGATAGAGTCCTGCCTCACATTCAGTTGTTTGATCCATTTCGAGTTTATCTTTGTGATGGTGTAAGAGAATGGTCGAGTTTCATTCTCATATATATAGCTGTCCAATTTTCCCAGCATCATTTATTGAAGAGACTGTCTTTTTTCACTGGTTATTTTTTCCTGCTTTGTCAAAGATTATTTGACCATAGAGTTGCGGGTCCATATCTGGACTCTCTACTCTGTTTCATTGGTCTATTTGTCTGTTTTTGTGCCAGTACCATGCTGTCTTGGTGATCATAGCTTTGTAATAAAGCTTGAAATCAAGCAACATAATGCCCCAGCTTTGTTTTTCTTTTTCAACATTTCCTTAGCAATTCGGGGTCTTTTCTGGTTCCATATAAATTTTAGGATTGTTTGTTCCAGCACTTTGAAAAATGCTGGTGGAATTTTTATTGGAATGGCATTGAAAGTATAGATTGCTCCGGGCAGTATAGACATTTTAACCATGTTTATTCTTCCGATCCATGAGTACGGGATGCTCATCCATCTTTTTGTGTCTTCTTCAATTTCTTTCATGAGTGTGCTGTAGTTCCTTGAGTACAGATCCTTCTTTGGTTAGGTTTATCCCTAGGTATCTTATGGGTTTTGGTGCTATGGTAAATGGAATTGATTCTCTGATTTCCCTTTCTATATTTTCATTGTTAGTGGATAAGAATGCAACTGATTTATGTGCATTGATTTTGTATCCTGCCGCATTACTAAATTGTTGTATGAGTTCTAGTAGTTTGAGGGTAGAGTGTTTTGGGTTTCCATATAAAGTATCATGTCATCTGTGAAGAGAGAGTTTGACTTCTTCTTTTCCTGTTTGAATACCTTTTATTTATTTTTTGTTGTTGTTGTTGTCTGATTGCTCTTGCCAGGACTTCTAACACTATGTTGAACAATAGTGGCGAGACTGGGCATCCTTGTCTTGTTCCTGATCTCAATGGGAAGGCTGTCAGTTTTTCCCCATTGGGAATGATACTTGCTGTGGGTTTTTCATAGATAGATTTTATGAGGTTGAGGAATATTCCCTATATCCCTGTATTTTGAAGAGTTTTAGTCAATGCTTCAATTGAGAGGACCATGTGGTTCTTCTGTCTTCTCTTATTGATTTGTTCTATCACATTGATTGACTTGCAAATGCTCAGCCACTCTTGCATCCCAGGGATAAATCCCACCTGGTCGTGGTGGGTAATCTTTTAATGTACTGTTGGATCTTATTAGCTAGGATCTTGTTAAGAATCTTGGCATCCATTTTCATCAGGGATATTGGTCTGAAATTCTTTTTTTGATGGGGTCTTTGCCTGTTTGGGGGATTAAAGTAATGCTGGCTTCATAGACAGAGTCTGGAAGTTTTCTTTCTGAATCTGTTTTTTGAAACTGCTTCAGGAAAACAGGCATTATTTCTTCTTTGAATGTTCGGTAGAATTCCCCAGGGAATCCGTCAGGTCCTGGGCTCTTGTTTTTGGGGAGGTTTTTGATCACTGCTGCAATCTCATTACTAGATATCGGTCTATTCATATCATCAATTTCTTCCTGTTTCAGTCTTGGAAGTTTATAGGTTTCCAGGAATGCATCCATATCTTCTAGGTTGTTTAACTTATTGGCATTTAACTGTTGATAGTAATTTCTGATGATTGTTTCTATTTCCTTGGTGTTGGTCGTAATCTCTCCCCTTTCATTCATAATTTTATTAATTGGGGTCCTCTCCCCTATTTTTTTTTGGATTAGGTTGGCCAGTGGTTTCTCAATCTTATTAATTCTTTCAAAGAACCAGCTTCTATTTTCATTGATGAGTTCTACTGTATCTCTAGTTTCTAATTCATTGATCTCTGCTCTAATCTAATTATTTCCCATTTTGTGTGGGGGGGCTGGCTTAATTTGTTGTTGATTTTCCAGTTCTTTCAGGTGTAAAGAGAGTTGGTGTATTCAGCATTTTTTTTTTTTTTTTTTGAGTGAGGCTTGGATGGCTATGTATTTCCCCCTTAGGACTGCCTTTGCCGTATCCCATAGGCTTTGGATCGATGTATCTTCCTTCTCATTGGTATCAATGAAATGTTTAAGTTCTTCTTTGATTTCCTGGTTGAGCCAAACATGCTTGAGCAGGATAGTCTTTGTGTTTGAATTCCTTCTGAACTTTTTCTTGTGGTTGAGTTCCAGTTTCAAGGCATTGTGGTCAGAGAATATGCAGGGAATAATCTCAGTCTTTTGGTATCAGTTGAGCCCTGATTTGTGACCTAGTATGTGGTCTAGAATGGCAGTTTTATATCTCAGTTTCCAAATTTTGTGCCATTTACCTATCTATCTATCTATCTATCTATCTATCTATCTATCTATCTATCTATCTTCTTTATTATACTGGCTAGGATCTCCAATATAATGCCAAAGAGATTTGCTGAGAGTGGACTTCTTTGTCTTTTTCCAATTTCATATAGGATGCATTGAGTCTTTCACCGTTAAATCTGATGTTCATTACAGGTTTTGCATAAACACCCTTTATCCACTAGAGAAATCTTCCAATTTTCAATTTACTGACTGGTTGTTGAGTTTTTGCCAAATGCTTGTTTTGCTTCTGTTAATGTGACCAGATATATTTTATTCTAGTAAGATAGTGTATTACACAGATTGATTTTCAGTTGTTAGACCAACTTACCTTTTTTGGGATAAACCCTATTTGGTCATTTTATATTTTTATAAACTTTTTTTTTTATAAAGATTTTATTTATTTGACAGAGAGAAACACAGCCAGAGAAAGAACACAAGCAGGGGGAGTGAGAGAGGGAGAAGCAGGCTTCCCGCCGAGCAGGGAACCTGATGTGGGACTTGATCCCGGGTCTCCAGGATCATGACCTGAGCTGAAGGCAGTCGCTCAACCAACTGAGCCACCCAGGCGCCCCTATTTTTATAAAATTTTATAAAAATTTTTATTTACTGTTGTATTTAACTTGCTATACTATTTTATTAAGAATTTTTGTACCCTTGTTTATGAAGGATATTGATTTATAGTTTTCTTGTAACTTGGTTTTTATATGAGGTAATGCTAACATTTTATTACACATAAAATAAGTTGCAGGTATTCCTCTTTCATGAAAAAAATTTGTATAGTTGGTATTTTTACTTAAGTGTTTGAGAGAATTCATCAGTGAAGCCATCTGAGCCTTAAGTTATTTTCATTGGGAAGTTTTTAATTAAAAATTCAGTTTGTTTAATTGATACAGAGCTATTAATGTGTTCTCTTTTGTCTTGATCCATTTTGATAATTTGCATTTTTCAAGTAATTTGTTCATTTTATCTAGATTATTAAATTTATTAACATAAAGTATTTGTAATTTTTTATTATCTTTCTAATGACTAGGCTATGTAATGGAGTCTCTTTTGTTCCTGATATTGACATTTTTTCTCCCTTAATTGGTTTAAATTTACTCTTTTCTAAGAATCTGTTTTTGTTTTCATTATTTCTCTATTTTGTCTGTTATACTGTATTCATTTCTGCCCTAATCTTTATTATTTCTGTTATGATTTCTTTAGGTTTGATGTGTTTTCTTTTCTTCTCATTCTTTTAATATGGAAGCTCACATTGTTGATTGAGATCTTTCTTCTTTTCTAACATAGGCATTTAAGCCTATAAATTTACCTTAATAAAACTGCTTTCTCCGCATCCGCTAACTTTTGATATGTTATGTGCTCATTTTCATTCAGTTCAAAATATTTTCTAATTTTCCTTGCAATTCATTTTTGACCATAAAATATTTGGATGTGTTCCTGAATTTTAAAATAATTGACGATTTTCTAGATAACTTTCTGTTATTGATCTGTTATTTAATTTCTTGGTCTTAATATCAATTATTTTTAATTTGTTGAAGCTTGTTTTATGACTGCATATGATTTATATTGTTGGTTGCTTCATGTGCACTTACAATGAATATGAGTTAGGTCAAATTTGTTGATAATGTTGTTTTAGTTCTTTCATAACATTGTTATTTTCTGTTTACTTCTAACACTTACCAAGAGAAGAGCATTGAAATTTCTGACTTTCATGGTTAGTAATTCTATTTTTCATTTTCCTTCATATTTTTTTAAGTTTGATTATTAGGTATACATTTATTAAAATTGTTTTGATGCTTTAATGAATTGAACACTTCATCATTATGCAGTGTTTCTATTTTTTTCCCGACAATTTTATTGTCCTAAAATCTACTTTGTCTAAGGGTGTCTGGGTGGCTCAGTCGGGGACAACTGAGTTAAGCCTCTGACTCTTGATTTCACCTCAAGTTCTGATCTCAGGGTCATGAGATTGAGCCCCACATTAGGCTCTGCTCTGAGTGTGGAATCTGCTTAAGATTCTCTCTCTTCCTCTCCCTCCACCCCTCCATAGTCAGCTTGTGAGTGTGCATGCACCCATACGCTCTCTGTCTCCAAAAGAAGGAAATGATAATAAATAAAATAAAATAAAATAAAATAAAATAAAATAAAATAAAATAAAATAAAATAAAATCTACTTAGTGTAAAATTAACATAACCATTCCAGCTTTTTTTTTTTTGCTTTGTGGTTTGAATGATATATGCTCTTCGATTCAGTTTACTTCTAATCTGCTTTTGTTTTTACATTTTATGTGAGTTTCTATAGAAAGCATGTAATTGAGTCTTGCTTTATGTCCCCTGGGAGTCTTAGCCTTTAACTTGAGGTGTTTATTTACATTCATTATAATTATTGATGATATATTCTATTCCATTCTATATTGCTGTTTACTTTCTCTCTGTTCCACCTGTACTTCTTTTTATCCTCCTCTTTTAGGTTAATTGATTATATTTTAGTATTTCTTTATTTCCCTTATTGAGTTATTCACCATGACTGTTTTGTTTTTTAGTAATTCTAAGTTTTATAATGTTAACTTTCAACTTATCCCAATCTATCTTCAAATACTACTATTCCATGTTATATGAATATGTGAACCTTCTATCAGTATACTTCTGTCCTTCGTGCTATTATTGTCAAACATTTTGCTTCCACATATATTTAAAATACTTTATTATTACTGCCTTAAACAACCAGTTGATCTTTCAGAAAGATTAATTAATGAGTACAAAAGCCTTTTATATTTACCTACTTTGTTATGATTTATAATTAATTTACCATTTGTAACATTTTAATTTTCTTTCAATAGGTTCAGGTTCCCATCTGTTGTCATTTCCTTGTTCCTAAAAAACTTGTTAGGCCTTTCTTGTAGTAAATGTTTGCTGTTAATGAATTACCTTAGCTTTTCTTTTTCTGGGGGGAAAAATCATTTCACTTTCATTTCTGAAGTCTTTAAAAATGCCATATCATCTTCATTTGGGTTGCATAATTTCTGATGAGAATTCTGCCATAGTTCTTTGTTTTATGTATGTGAGGTTTCCTTTTTCTCTGATGACTACTGAAATTGTTTATCATTGGTTTTTGGCTATTTTATTATGTTGTGCATTGGGTTCTTGTGTTTGTCTCACATGAACTTTAATGAGCTTCTTCAAAAAATTTGTTTCCCCACCCCCACTGTTTTTTTCTGGCACTCCTGTGTGTGTGTGTGTGTGTGTGTGTGTGTGTGTGTGTGTGCGTGTACATGTTTGTATACATATATGCATATAGATATAGATACACAAATACATAAATATGTTAAATCGCTTGATATTTTACAAGGATTACCAGTGTTGTTTTTCTCTTTATTTCTGTTTTCATCTTTTCTCTCTCCCTGCTTCACTTTAGATAATTTGTCATTCTGTATCTTCATAAAAACTGGTCTTTTCCGGGGCGCCTGGGTGGCTCAGTTGGTTGAGCCACTGCCTTCGGCTCAGGTCATGATACTGGAGACCTGGGATCGAGTCCCACATAGGGCTCCCTGCTCGGCAGAAAGCCTGCTGCTCCCTCTCTCACTCTTCCTGCTTGTCTTCCCTCTCTGGCTGTGTTTCTCTCTGTCAAATAAATAAAATTGTTTAAAAAAAAAAACCAAAAAACTGGTCTTTTCCTTAGTTATCTAATGTGCAGTTAATCTCATAAAGTGAGATTTTCATTTCAGATATTGTATTTCTCTTCTCTAGAAATGCCATGTTTAAAAATACATATTTTGCATCTCCGCATCACGTTTTGTTTTTTATAAAAGATTTTATTTATTTACTTGACAGAGACAAAGAGAGTACAAGCAGGGGGAAGTGTCAGGCAGAGGGAAAGGGAGAAGCAGGCTTCCTGCTGAGCAGGGAGCCTGATGTGGGACTTGATCCTAAGACCCTGGGACCATGACCTGAGCTGAAGGCAGACGCTTAACTGACTGAGCCTCCCAGGTGCATCATGTTTTACGTGATGTCTTTTAACATAATAGCTCATTTCAGGGTTTTGTCTGATAATTCCATCATTTCTATTATTTTTATGTTTTTGCTGATAGGTTTTTCTCCTGATTATTGGTATATTTTTGTTTCTTCATTTGTTTAGTTAGTAAATGCCATACATTATAAATTTTCCATTGTTGAATACTGGTTTTTGTTGCGTTTCTTTACCAAGTGTCAGGGTTTGTTTGGCCAGCACTAAAGTTGCTTTTGGATTAGTTTGATGCATTCAACGTCTGTTTCTTATCTTTCTTTTTTTTTTTTTTAAGATTTTATTTATAGGGGCACCTGGTGGCTCAAATAAAATCTTTAAAGATTTTATTTATTTATTTATTTAAGAGAGAAAGCATACACATGAGCAGGGAGAGGAACAGAGAGGAAGAGAAATGAATGGGGAAAGAATCTCAAACAGACTCCCCACAGAGTGGGGAGCTCGATCTCACAACCCTGAGATCATAGCCTCAGTTGAAACTGAAAGTGAGACACTTAACTGACTAAGCCACCCAGACACCCCTCACGGTCTATTTCTAAACTGTTTTAGGCTGATTCTAGTTTAACCTTTATTTTGGTGGTAATTTTGCCATGTACCTAAGGTGTGGTCCTTTTGTGATCTATTGTGAATGTTCCTTTATATTCAATGAAACCTGTCTTCTATGGCTTATGTGACCTCCCTGTCTTAAACTTTGTGAGTTGTTTCTGTAATTGTTCCTACATGGAGTTCCTCTTGAGTTCTCATCCTCATATGTATTCATCCTTATATCCATATATGTACAACCAAAGAATCAAGGAGACCCTTTGCTCTCTTCCCTTAGATACTTAGCCCTTCAAATTCTACCCATTTCAGCCTCCTCCAATTCTAGTCTCTGAGTTCTCAACTCAGTTGAGAATGTTGGACTCTATTTGTGTTCTTCCTCCTCTGTTCTACCATTCAGAAGTTACCTTCAGACAGAAAGCTTATGTTATTGTAGGATTTACTGGATTTTCTTCTTTTCTTTCAGACATCACAATCTCTGCTACCTGTTTCCTACCTTCTGAAATAGGTTTTTCCTACATTTTGTCAGTTTTTCTTTAAGATTGGGACTTAATTTTTGACCCGCTTACTCCCTCAGGACTGGAAGCAAAATCTGTCACATTCATTTTTAATAAATATTTTCAGTAGGCAACAGAATTACTTTCAGTTGAAAGTCCTACTATTGTCTCTTTGAACGTAAGATGCTTCTTTTTTCTCTTGGCTATTAAGCATGCTTTGTCCTTGGTTTTCAACAGTCATACCATTATGTGCTCTAGGTGCAGCTTTCTTTATGTTTTATCTCTTTTGGATTCATACTACTTCTTAAATTTGTGCCTTGAAACAGTTTTGAAAAATTCGTTATCTCCAGATATTTCTTCTTTCTCATTCCCTCTTTTCCCTTATTCTAGTATTGTATTTATTTTAGACTTTTGTCTCATGTTGCTCATGTTCTTTTATACATTTCCATCCTTTTACATCCATGTCTTCAAGTTGGTCTAGGTATTTGCTTCTGGCTTTTATTCCAATTCACTAATTGTCATCTCAGATATATCTAACCTGCAATTAAGTGTTTAAGTATATGTATTATATTTTCAGTCCTAAAATTTCCATTTGATTTTTCTTCTAGTTTATAATTCTTCCTGATACTATTTAATTTCTTAGTTGTAAATAAGTTACTTTCAAGTCCATTTTGATAATGCCAACATATAAATTTCTTATGGTTCTATTTCTATTGTCTTTTTTTCTCTTGTAAGTTTGTTATTTTTATCTTTTTGTATCCTTCCTTATTTCTTATTGAATGTCAGACAGTGTCTCTGTAAATATTATTTATAATACAGGTCTCTAGTGTTATCTTTCTCCAGTGAGAATTTGCTTTACTTCTTATAGGCGGTTAGCTTTGGTTCAAATTACCTTAATCCAGTTTGGGACTGAGTAGATTTTGAAGTTCAACTTCAGTATGTGCATGGGCTTTTCTATTTCTATTTTCTTTTTACTACTAGCTTTTCAGGGTCTCAATGGAAAGCCTGGGTTTTT
Source organism: Spilogale gracilis (assembly GCA_004023965.1). NCBI lineage: Eukaryota > Metazoa > Chordata > Mammalia > Carnivora > Mephitidae > Spilogale > Spilogale gracilis. The sequence continues at coordinate 47,907 of PITA01014386.1, forward strand.
TGACAGGACCTCTTTCTTGGCAGGTTCTGAAATCCAAATTTTGTTTCCAGTCCTGTGAGACTGCTTACAGCTCTTCTCAGCTTCTCAGCTAGCATCCTAATTTAGAATGTCTTGAACTGAAAAGTGACAACTAATGTCAAACTATCTTTTCTTGTTTACCTTCAGTCTGGGATCCCGGCCTCTTCATGTCCTCACTACCTTAGTAACACATCAGTGTTTTTCAAACAGATTTTTTTTTTCAAACAGATTTTTTAAAACAGTCTGTCCTCATAGTTATTCATGAAGGGAGGTTGACTGAAATAAACTAATCCACAATGGATTTTGCTCAACCTTTTTGAGAATTTGAAGGTACTAGACCCTGAAGAAATTCTGTAGAGTACTTCATCAACAAATTGTAGAAAATTTGTTAATGCCTTCCTTCTACTGTAGTTCCTTTTTATGCCATTGCTGAGAATCCATCCTCTACCTAGTCCCCTTACTCTTCAAAGATCATTCAATATAATATATAGATCTGAACACTTTAGTTTTAATTATATTTCAATTTAATTTTTTAGGTGTTTTCATCTGTGGTAGGTCTTCCTTCTTTCTTTGTCTTTTTCGGTCTCCCCATATAAACTTCTTGACTTGATTCCTTCTGGTACTGAGTAGATTATCTTGTGTTTTATTATTTTATTTCCCTCCACTTACCCACCACTTGACTCGTTGGTCATCTCCTGTATTAGGTGGGAATAGAAAACTTAAAGTGAAATTTCTTTAACATGACATTTACATCATTTATACTTGGTCATCTACCTGACATTTTGGCTTCATCCATTTCCCATCCCCCTGTCCACCATGCTCTGGACTACTTAGACTTTACCATACATACTCATCTCCATAATCCTTGTTTTTCTACTCATATTTCCCCCTCTGCCTGAAATGTCTTATCCTACCATACTACATACCTCACACATTACTTTGTCATTAATAAACTCCATCTGTCTTCCAAAATAAAATATCTTCTCTGCTATGAAAACTTCCCTTCCCCCCTTCCAGAGGCAAATCTAATCTTACTAATGCTCTGCTCCTCAACAATTTGCACATAAGACCCATTTTATTTTATTTATTCTTTTATTTATTTATTTATTCTTTATTTAAAAAAAAGAGAGAGAGAGCATGAGGTTGAAGAGGGTAAGGAAGGGCAGAGGGAGAGAGAGAATCTTAAGCAGGCTCACACCCAGCATGGAGCCTGATGCAGGGCTCAATCTCATGACCCTGACATCATGACCTAAGCTGAAATCAAGAGTCAGACACTCAACCAACTGAGCTACCCAGATGCCGCTACACATCACTCTTTATACATCTTAGCACATAAAGTGTTTTTTCCATTAGCCAAAATTTGAAGGTTTGCATTTTTTTTTAATTGAGCTTTGTATTCCTGTCACCTAGCACAGTAGCTGATACGTACTGCCAGATCCCTATGCTGCTTGCTTACCCTCATGGTGGGAGCCTGTACCTTTGGGTAAATTACAGAACAAGAGGAGGATAATAATACTGAATCTGTTTATCCATAGTATTTGGTTTATATTTATTGCTTCCATTATATGTGGCTAGACAATTATACAAGACGTGACTTAGCTGCACAAGTTCTACATTCCTATATATCTTATATTTCATGACTTTATTTAAAAATTAATAATTCCTCCCCAAACATCTAGCATCCTAACCCTTTCTTTGTACACATAGCACCTCAGTAGCACCCAAAAGCAGGGAATAGAAGGGGAGCTTATTTTAAGTACCTTTAAAAATAGTTTTAGGATTGTATTTGGGAATATCTTTTATACATTGGGTGGCACCATTAACTGAAAAAGGAATTAGGGAAAAACACAATTAACTTTACATTTTGAAAACCCTGCTTATCCAAAATTTATGTAGTTCTTTCTTCAGAACTTAATGTTGTCTGTCTCAAAATATGCCAACCTTGTTTATGAAATCAAAGTCAGTTATGTTAACACTGATTTTTTTTTTTAAAGATTTTATTTATTTGACAGCGAGAAACACAGCGAGAGAGGGAACACAAGCAGGGGGAGAGAGAGAGGGAGAAGCAGGCTTCCGGCTGAGCAGAGAGCCCTATGTGGGACTCGATCCTGGGTCTCCAGGATCATGACCTGAGCCGAAGGCAGTCGCTCAACCTACTGAGCCACCCAGGCGCCCCAACACTGATTTTTTAAAAGTAACTCAAAGTAGGAATCCTGAGACAGTCGCCTTTTATTTCAGGTATCACATCTTATAATTTATTTGCCTATTCCTAATCTTGATTGATATAGCACACATGTTTTTTAGTCCCTCAATATAGTTTCTTATTTTAAAACTTTTATATGGAGCATTTTAGAAAATAATATAATGATCTGCAGTAAGCTTAAATCCTCATCTCAGAAGCATACAGTGCCCTTATCATTTACTGTTTCACAGATCCAAACTAAATAGGCATTGAGACCTCTGAAAGATGGAAGATGAAAATTTCCCTGAATTTGTGAAGTTTTGTATTGAGTTTTAAACACTCTGAGAAGAGGTACTTGTAAAAAAAAAAAAAAAGTAAGTGGCTCCTGAAAAAAAATAATATACATTTTGCCATAAATTACCACCAAGTTCCTTAGGATACAAGTTAAGCTGTTGATACTTTTGCTTCCTATTTATTGGTTCATTCAACATATGTTCATTACTTTAAGTATCTTTTATTTATAAAGACCAGTGTCATTGAAATATGAAATTGAAAGTAACATTGCCCTCTCCTGAAGTTCTACACAATATGCACTGGAGTAGGGCCAAACTATATGCTAAAAAACATTATTTATTAAGCACCTACTCTCTCTTACAGGGGCACAACAATAAACAAAAAGTAATGGTATCTTTTGAGCTCTCCACCCTCAAAGACTTTGTAGTTTTCAAAAGAAGTGTAAATACTTACACATCACATGGAAACTTAGAGATGTGAAAACAGCTAACGGTTAACTGTTATGGAGCAGGATGAAATAAATACAACAATAAAGGAATGAGCAGAATATTCCTCCTGGGGAAGGCACAACCAAGCCGTGCTGGGAAATGGGGAAACCACAGTGGAAGGAGGTAGTGCTAAACCAACCTTGAAGCAGGAGTAGCATTTCAAAGGCTAGCAAGTAAGGCAGGGCATTTGAGCACATGAAAATTGTATAAATTTTTTTATTTCTTTTTTTAACAAAAAATGTGCATTTTATTTTATTTTTTAAATAATAATTTATTTTATTTTGTTCAGTGTTCCAAGTTTCATTGTTTATGCCTCACTTTTACTAATTTCTAAGTGAAGTTTCTGCTCTTGATTTTTTACAGTACACTAAACTAGCTAATAAGCAATAAGTCCTGAATTTTAAGACTTTATTTATTAGAGCAAGAGAGCATGAGTGGGAGGGGCAGAGGGAGAGGGAGAAAGAATCTCCAGCAGACTCTGCACTCAGCGTAGAGCCCAACCCGGGGTTCAGTCTCACAACCCGAGATCACGACGAAACCAAGTCTAAGGTTTAACTGACTGCAGCACCCAGGTGCCCTGCAATGTCCTAAATTTTGAAGAGTCAGGATTTGGCTCTATACATTTAAAAGACAAAGATTTCTCAAAGCTCTTGAGTCCCCAAGAAAGGGCTAGCCCTATAAGGGTGACCATCTTAAATCTCTTTGGTTTGGTAGTTCTCTGTGCTTTCAGAAATGCTTCTCATTAGTTCTCTTCAGCAGTCCTGGTCAGCAACCACCTGTTTCCCACCTAGGGGGGAAAAATGATACAGAAGACTCTATCTAATCTTTAGTAAAAAGGCTGTGATTCATTTCAGGAAATCTTGATATAATAAATAGCATCCTGGTTTTCCCTCCCTCCTGTTTCCTACAAGTAGACCACAGGTTATATTTCTTGGTATTTCTTAAGTGCTCTTTTTCACAAGAGTTTTGGTTTTGTTTTATTTTTTGGTCTTTTTTAAAGCTGTCTAGTTTCAAAAATGTAGCACAGATACTTTTTCCACTTCAGCCAACAACACGAATGCATTTTATGACCTCCCCTTCAGGGACAAGTGGTTATGTTCAAACAGTGTAAACTTTATGTTTTTTAAAAAGTATACTAAGAATTCTTTGTTAAGATTTACCTTCATTCAACACAAACTAATCTTGTTTGCTCCTTTTACAAAGAACTACATTGAAACATTTGCCAACACTCACTTCTTTCTTTTCTTGAAGCTGAAGGTCACTGGAACTAGAGAGGAGAGGGCAGTGAACAGATCAGGGGGAGCTCTGTTTGGAGGCCCAGGATATACTCAGTAAACACAGGATACACACTACAAACATAAAGCCAAGAAGGGTGTGTGGGCATATTGGTGTAAACTCTTAAGAATCGTCTTCTTGGGGCAGCTGGCTGGCTTAGTCATTAACCGTCTGCCTTCGGCTTGGGTCATGGTCCCAGGGTCCTGGGATCGAGCCCCACATCCGGCCCTGCTTGGCAAGAAGCCTGCTTCTCAACCTTTCTCACTTCTGCTTGTGTTCCCTCTCTTGCTATGTCTCTGTCAAATAAAAAACATCTTTAAAAAAAAAAAAGAATCATTTTCTTATGCTGCCTCTTTAACAATCTAAATACAGTTGACTTTATCACCCAATGTTTAGTTTTTATTTTTATGCCTGTGAACCTTGTCCTCACCACTTCTAATTTGTCTTTATTTCGTTTTCTCTATGAGATCATTTCACCTTCTTTCTGATCTTCATTAAATTAAAACAAGCCTTGTGTGTCTGTTCCCTTTGGTAACTGTAGAAAACCATGTAAAAGCTGCTTTTTTTTCTTTTATCAATGACGATCATATACATAAAAGCAATTTGAATCAGTACCACTGTTGTGTATTTCTGTGATGAATGGTTGTGCCACCCCATCAAAATATTTAAATCCTATCAAAGTATTGGGATTATCCTCAGAACTATACAAAATTCTTCATTGTGTCCAAGATAAGTCTCTCATGTTTTTTTTAAAAACTTTTCTCACATTTTGTTTGTCTCATAGTCCATATGTTATTTTTTATGTTGTCATTAGCATGTTTCTACCCAAGTTAGAAGACATTGTATTCCAAATATGTCATAAGCCAAAAATGCCTGCAATTCCTCCAAAGATTATTAAATCTTTATTTGTATCTCTTTCAGATTTAATGATCAAATTAGTTAAGATACTGATTTAAGTTTTTTAGTGTGTGAATCACATAAGGCAGTAATGTTAAAAAAACAACAACAACAACAACAACAACAGAATTTGGTAGGGGAAATAGAACCAAAGGACATTCAGTAATTTTGCAGTAACTCAGTTGATAGCTGAACATTTATTGATTTGTGTAATTTTTCATCTAACCCTTTTTTTCCCCTTCATTTCCTTAGGGTATAACAATCCAATCACAGGGGTTGTTTTTAGCTCTTAAAGATAGCCTAAGCTATAGAGATCACCAAACCCAACCCTGTATTTTATAAATGTCTAAACTGCCCAAGAGATGTAAAGTGACTTGCAAAAAAAAAAAAAAATAGAACTCCTACTGGCAGAATTATAATCAAGGTCTATATATATAGAATTCTAATCAAGGTCTTTTGACCTCAACTTAAGTATACTGTTAATTATTCCACACTCATGCATTCTTACAGCAAATCAACACATTCCAACTTTCAAGAAATGTAGTAATGATTAAAGATTATGAGATTTAGCCTTTTCTGAGTCTGGTAGTTAACTATTACAAATGTTGGCACACTTATGGTATACATATCCTAAAAGTTGGTATGGCATTTGGTAACTCTTACAGTATTCTGTCATCTGTACATTATCATGTGTCTATATTCTTTTAAATC
>PITA01014387.1:0-53755 GCA_004023965.1 Spilogale gracilis
GGGTGGAGGGATGGGAGAGCCTGGTGGTGGATACTGGGGACACCTAAAGCGTGGAGCACTGGGTGTGGGGAATGGGGAATGAATCTTGAAACACTGGGAAAAAAAAAAAAAACTTTAGTAACAATAAAAAAAAAAAATTCTCCCAGTTTATGTTTCTCTTCATATTTTCTTTAAAATGTTTCTCCTGGGCGCCTGGGTGGCTCAGTGGGTTAAAGCCTCTGTCTTCAGCCCAAGTCATGATCTCAGGGTCCTGGGATCGAGGCCCTTGTCAGGCTCTCTGCTCAGAGGGGAGCCTGTTTCCTCCTCTCTCTCTTCCTGCCTCTCTGCCTACTCGTGATCTCTCTTTCTGTCAAATAAATAAATAAAATCTAAAAAAAAAAAAATGTTTCTCCTATCCAAAAGTCTTTAAGCTTTATATAGTAAAAATCTATTGATATATTCCTTATGATAAATGAATGTCTGAGTCATATATTCCTCATATGAAGGTTATAAAGATAACAGCGAACATTTATATACACACTACATGTGTCGAGAACTGTTGCACTTTACATATGTTCATTCATTTACTCCTTGGAACAGGTCTTTTGCCCAGGAGAGCCCAGTATGTCCCCCCACCTAATTCCTTGTCCTTTCAAAAACTATTCTAACTATTCTTCTCAATCGATCTCATTAATTTTAATAATCAGTGCTTTCACATTTTCTAAACCAGAAGGAGGAGGAGGGACAAAATGAGACTTCTTACTCTCTCCACTTTACTTCAGCTGCCCTCATTTTTCTCCCAGTGTGTGTGTGTGATTTTCCCTTTCCTTTACACAAATTGTAGCATGATGCACACACTATTCCGAATCCTGGTTATTTGATTCATAAAAATAATTAATGAATTATTAACTAATTCATTAATTTATCCACATAGTCAAATTCATTAGTAAAGTATAGAAATGCTCTTTAAAATCACTTTGTCAGGCCACCTGACTGGCTCCTTCCAAAGAACATGCAACTCTTGAGTTCGGGGTCATGAGCCTGTGCCCCATGTTGGGTGTAGAGATTACTAAAAATAATAAAGAAACAAAAAAAATAAAATAAAATTACTTTGTCAACTTTTGATTGTGAGTGAGTTAAATTTATAAGCTTAGAGAAATTTTTCATCTTTAAAAAACTGTTCTTCCCTCAGGAATATATTATTTCTGTTTTTTTCTTTCTTTTGTGTCCTTCAATATTTTTTAATTTTCTTCTTATATGTCCTATATATTTCTTAAGTTTATGTTTGAAGAGTTGGTCTTTCCAATCTTTATCTGATAGGCTGGGAAAAAATGTCTTCTTTTTTTCTTTAACTTGTGTTTACATTATTACCAATGAGGTAATATATCTCCATACACTCTTGGATCTTTACAGTCTCTGTAAGTTGAACTTCTCATCTTTATACATCTGAATGGTGGAGAAGGCTTGAGAGAGTCCCCAGGACAACTAAAATCATTGTTCAACACATTAAAAATCTAATTCACCATTCCCACAAGAGCAATTTCTCCACCTTCCTTCTCTGTTTCTGTTAGTACGAGGATAACAATTCTGTTAATGGGAATAACAATTCCCCTTTATTCAGACTCAGAATCACATTGCCTTCTTTGATAGCATTGTTTCCCTTCACCTCCTACTTTATCCATTTACCTGAAGCAATTTTTTAAATCTACTATTATAATATCTCTTGCTTCTGACGCTTCATTTTCGTCATCAGACGTTTGTTCAGGATCTCTGTCCCTTTGCCCAGAAATAGTCAGCTTTCTGGTCTTCCCACCTCCCTCTTCCTTCTGCACCTGAGAGAGGATAATTGAAGGGCAGACCCAATTATATTCCACTGTAGATAAAACGAACAGTACACCACTGCCTCCTAAGTTTCTCTCCCACCACTATCCCACTTCTTTCCTACAGTTCAGCAAAACCAAACTACCTAATAGTCCTAAAATATTCTCTGTGATTATCTGACTATACTTTTTCTTCTGCCATCATATGCACCTGGAATGCTTTCCTTCCCCCACCCTCCCTTTTGCAAACCCATGGTTTCCTCAAGTCTCATCTGAAACATCACCTCCAAGAAGCCTTTCCTGTGATCTCCAACTCTTTGGAACTCCCAGAGTAACTTTGTTTCTCTTAAACCACTCACCCTGTTATTATCACCACTATAAATTGTTTAAGCAAAGAGAATATGTCTTATATGATGGTATGATGAAAAAAATTCTGGAATATGTGGTCAGAGGATCTGTTGAAAGCCCCACTGCTCACTTACTAATTGTTTTAGACTGGATACGTCATTTAACCTCTTAAGATCTTTACTTGTGAATTGGTGGTGGTAGTAATAATGTACATAACAAAAGAAGCTATAGAGAACAAAGAAGATAATTTATGTGAAAAAAACTGTAAATTGCAAAGCACTATATAATAAATACTGGCTTAGAATTGATACATTTAGTGTGCTTTGAGTTTCTACCTGTTTGCACATCATGCCATTGTATCAAAGTACCATATTCCATATAAACGGTAGCAATCATTTTTAATAAGACTTTGCATTATAGGGCTTGTGGGTGGCTCAGTTGTTAAGTGTCTGCCTTCAGCTTCAGGACCCTGGGATCAAGCCCCACATCGGGCTCCCTGTTCATCAGGAAGACAGCTTCTTCCTCTTCCCCTCCCCCTGCTTGTGTTCCCTCTCTCGCTGTGTCTCTCTCTGGCAAATAAATACATAAAATCTTAAATATATATAAATTTATATAAGATTTTGCATCACAGTCTAGTCTCAAAAATGGAAACTGTCATAATTAGTTGGTTGAGAAAATAACAGACTTTTTAAACTTATTTAAGGTAAAGAAGAGCCTTAAAAATATCGAACACCCATGCTCTCATAAAAGGTACGTGACGTTGTTACAGATCGTAAACAATTGCTAATCATGCTGACAGAAATCTTGCTGAATGAAACATATTTCCATTAAATAGTCTATGATATATGGTGACAGGGAGAGATGAAGATGAGGTTAGTCATTCTAACTCCTGTTTTCAGGTCTAGTCCTGAGACAAAAGGTCGCTGAGTAAGTGAAGAAGACTGTTGATTTCCCTTGAAATTCATTGTTTTTATTCTCCAGAAATAAGTTTTTAAATTAGTCATAACAACAATGTCTGGTGCTTCTCCCCACAGTGGCATCACACAACACGTACATACTATATTTCCAACACATAAGAGCATGTGCACATAAACCACCTTATCTACCCTAAAAAACAATAAGACAAAAATGGATAAGTGACTCCCTTCCTTCATATCACTAATCTTCTTTCCATGAATCTGTAATCCCTTATCCAACACTCTTACTCTGAGCAGAAAACCTTGCTTTCCTCCTATCTGAAAGGTTGGAGGGCCCCACAACTTCTCTATCATCCCTCTCTCTCTTTTTAAAGATTTATTTATTTATTTATTTTAGAAAGAGAGCATGAGTGGGAGGGGTAGACTGAGAGGGAGAGAGAACCCAAAGTGAACTTCACACTGAGCACAGAGGCCAATGTAGGGCTTGATCTCATGACCCTGAGACCATGACCTGAGCAGAAACCAAGAATTGGACACTTAACCAACTGCAACACCCAGGTGCCGCTGTCTCTCTTTTTCTGAGCTTAAGTTCCCTACATGTCATCCATATTTCTTCATTTTTGTAAATATTTTTACTGAAGTAAAAAATATATTCAGTAAAGTGACAAACTCACACTTAATTTCAGTTGTATACTTTAACAGATTTTTGCATATGATTGAATCCAAACAACCACCACCCAGATCAGGATGCGGAACATTTCTTGGACCCCAGGAGGCTTCTTCATGACTCCCCATAATCAAACTCCTTACCCAATATCCTCTAGAGGCAATCACTATACTGACTTATAGCACCATCAGTTAGTTTTGTCTGTTCTTAAACTTCATGTGTATGGGATCATACAATGTGCACCCTTGGGTCTAGCTGTTTTCTCAGAATATCTATGATACTCATCTATTTTGTTAATCAGTAATTCTTTCTTTTTACATATGTAACAGCTTTATTAAATATAACTCATATGCCATAAAATTCATCCTTTCCAAGTACAACATTCAGTGGGTTTTGGTATATTCAGAGTTATGAAACCATCACAATGTATAATTTTAGAACATCTCTGTCATCCCCCAAAGAAATCTTATACCAGTTAAGTTACCCCAAATTCCTCCCCTTTCTCCAGCCCCTGACAACCATTAATCTACTTTCTGTCTATGGATTTGCCGATAGTGGACCATCTATATAAATGGGATTGTACAGTATGCAATCTTCTGTGAGTGGCTTCTGTCAGTTAGCATAACATGTTCAAGGTTAATCCATGCAGTAAAATATATCAGTGCTTCACTCCTTTTTATTGCCAAATACTATTGCATTGATGGAAATACCACATTTTGTTTATCCCTTTATGGGCTTTGGAGTTGTTTCTACTTTTTGACTATTACGAATAATGCTGCTATAAATATTTATGTGCATGTTTTTGTGTGGACATATGTTCTCATTTCTCTTGAATATATTCATAAGTTGCTAATTTTTGTGAAGCTTAATTAACCCATTTTTTATAGGTGACAATAGAAATAATAGTGATTATGGAGGAGGTCAAATTCAAAATCTATAGGATGAGCTGGCAAGATGAAGACCCAGAAAGAGCCAATGCCACACTTTCAGATCAAAAGCCATTAGGCTGGAGAATCAGAAAGAGCTGATATTCCAGTTCAAGTCAAAAAGCCATCTGCTGGAGAATTTTTCACTTCAGCGAGAGTTGGGCCTTTATTCCATTCAAGCGTTCAATGATTGGATGAGGTCCATCCCCATAATGGAGGGCAATCTGAGAAACACTCAGAATAATGTTTGACCCAGACAAGTTGACTCATAAAGTAAACTAACACAGTTGGGTCAGAGTGGGCATATGCTTGGCTTTAGCAGATCCTGCCAAAGAGTTTTCCAACGTGGATAAACCAATTTACACTCCCATCTGTAGCCCAAGAGAGTTCAGGCTGCTCTCTTTCTTTCTTTGTCAACACTTGGGCACTGTCAGTCTTTTAAATTTTAGCCATTCTGTAGTGATTTGTCACTGTGTTTGTAACTTGCATTTCAGCAGTAAGAAATTATGTTAAACACTTACCTATGAACCTAGTGGCCATTTGGAAGTCATTTTTGTAGTACACGTCTTCAAGAGTTTTCCCTCATTTAAAAAATCGCATTGTTTGGTTTTTCTGATTGATTTACGGAAGTTTTACAGAAGTTTTTTTGTTTTTCTTTTACATAGTCTAAATGTGAGTCCATTGTCAATAATATATGTACTAAAATATATTCTCTCTTCTTTACTACTCTCTTGATAGTGTCCTTTGATTAATAGAAGTTTTTTTTGTTTTTAATTTCCCATTTAAGTCTATGATTCATCTTGAATTAATTTTTATATATGGTGTGAGGTAGGAATCAAGTTACTTTTTCCCCCATATGAGTAGCCAATTGCTCCAGCACCATTTGTTGAAAATATTATCCTTTCCTCACTGAATTGCAACAGGGCCTTTGTCATAAATCAAGTTCTATTTCTGGATTCTCTATTATGTTCCTTTGGTGTATTCATGTATCCTGCTGCCAATACCACACTGTCTTAATTACTGAGTCTTTTAATAAGTCTTTAAAATTGGTAGTATAAGTCTTTTAACTTTGTTCTTCTTTGAAATTTATCTTGGTTGCTCTAGGCCCTTACATTCCCATGTAAATATTAGAATCAACTTTCAATTTGCATGCACACTCATGCAGACACACACACAGGGGGGAATTTTCTTCCTTTCTTATTTATTTTTGTCTCAGAAAACATCCCTTCTCCTAAAAAGTTCAAACTCTCCTTTTGCGCCTTCAGTGTTAATCCCCTAGGCTTCTCTTGCATGCTCAGGCATCATCACTTCATTCTTGCACGTTCAGTCTTTTACTGTCCTTTGAGTTGTTCCCTTCTGCAGAATAACACAGCTTAATGTCTCTTATTTCTTGCCAAAGCAAAACAAACAAGCAAAAACAAATGTTTTTCAATCTTACATTTCCTCCAGTTACTGTACTCTTTCTTTGCCACCTAATACTTTTTAAATATATGCATATACATTTTTAATCCTAAAATTGCTATAACATTACACAAAATTTGGAAAACTCATTGTTAAACCACTCCAACTATGATTATTTCATAGTATCTTCGTATGCACATGCATGTATAATTTCTAGTGTTGTAATCTATGTGTGTTTTCTAAGTTTTCTATCTTCTTCCTTCACTTCATATTATAAAAATGTTTTCGTACTGCTCCATAATCTTAATAATTATTTTAAATAACTGCATCACACACAACTGATTGCCCAAATCCTAACTCTTAGAATAATAATATATTCAGAAATTCTTATTCCTTCCAATTTTTAGCCATGTAAGTATTGCTATAAACATTCTCATTCATGTAGCTTTCCCTTTCATGACTACCAAACTTTGGAAAGAATAGTCTGTATTTCATGCTTCTTCCTAACTTCCTATCTGCTCATATCTTAACTCCTGAAATCTACCTGCTCCCACATGACTATATTTAAAAGAACACTCTCATAAAGGTCACAATGACCTTCCAGTCAGCATCCTTTCCAGAAAGAACATCCTTTCTGATAGACTTAGAGAAGTCTACATCATCCTGAATCTCTTCATAGCACTAAATACTATTTGCCTTTTTGAAACCCCATCCATTCTCCTTAATTTCTGTCCTATATATAGACAAACTTTGCCTACCTCTCTTGCCTTGCCTGTTTCCACCTCATCCTCCAGGGTTGTGTTGTAGATCCTCCCCACTCCCCTTTTCCTTTGACAATCTGATGGCTTCATTTATTCTCTCTCTGCAGATGACATCCAGTGTATATCCCCAACTTTACTCTTCTTTCTGAACTCCAGTCTCATGCTTTCAGATGCTGATCATCTCCATCTAGACATCTCTTTGGCATCTCAAATTAGAAGGACTATCGCAAAGATCATCATCTTTCCTTCAACAACTTTTCCTCTTTCTATATACCATAGTCATTTAGGCTTAAACCCTGAGTCATCTTTGACTCTCATTTCTCTTTCATTTCTCAATACTTGTTCCATCATATAAACCAGGAACTGTTTCATGAATCAGCATGTGATTTGTTTATGGCCTGAAGATAGGGTATGGGTGGGGAAGTGGTTCTGGGAAACATTTTCCCTCTTTTTTTTTTTTTTTTAAGATTTTATTTATTTATTTAACAGAGAGAAACATAGCTAGAGAGGGAACACAAGCAGAGGGAGTGAGAGAGGGAGAAGTAGGCTTCCCGCCAAGCAGGCAGCCCCATGTGGGGCTCGATCCCAGGACCCTGGGATCATGACCTGAGCCAAAGGCAGCTGCTTAACAACTAAATCACCCAGGCACCCACATTTTTCCTCTTTTAAGATCTCTCTTCTTCCTCTGGACATTATGACTTCAAGATACGATCACTGGGACCACCATTACCATCTTGCCATTAGCCAGATAACGATGACTACACCCAAGGCATCAGAACAGAGAAAGAAAGAACTTGGCCTTTGATGATATTATCAAGCTTCTGGATCTTTTAAACCTGAAGCCTACTCTAGTTTACAACATCCAAATTTATGAGATCTAAATTTTCTTATTGTTTAATCCGTTTTAAATTGGGATTTGTCACATGCCCGTGAGAACATCCTTTCTGATAGACTATTTTATATCAATTCTTCATGATCTCTCATTTGGGCTATTGCAGTGCTATGTGATATTTATGCCTTCAAATCTAATCTATTTCATACACTTGCTGCTAGATTATTCTTCCTAATGAACTACTTGATCACATCTTTGGTTTTGTCCAAAGACCTTTGGTAACTTCCTATTGCCTAGAGAATAGTTCACACTCAGCACCTCAGCATTTGTGGTTTTATGCTTTACATACCTCAGGTAACAGATACACAGAAATAAGTGCTACTCCTCAAATGTACCTCTCCATTTTCTGATTTTTTCATATTTTCTCTCCCTAGAATACTCTTGTTCCACCTTCTCCTGTCCATATACAATTTTTTTCTTGAAGCTATACCTTCCCTAATGCTATCCCCTGGTAAGTAATCTCTACTTCCCCTAAATGGTCTTTATTACAGCCTTGAATAAATAATAATAATAATAATAATAATAATAATAATAATAATGTATTATTTTATAGCATTATCTCTTCTACTACCAGTGCTATTCCATGGAATTTTCTGTGAAGAGGGTTAATGAGCACTTGCAATGTGGTTAGTGCAACTGATGGCCTGAATTTTTCATTTTGTTTCAATTGATTAATTTCAGTATAAATAGTTACAAGTAGGTAGTGGCCACTGTATCAGACAGCATAGTCCTAGACTAAAAGGCTCTTGAATGTAGCACAGCAATTATAACTCTTTTATCTTTGTAAACACTACAAAGAGCACTGGAAGGCACAGGATGTTTTATTCTCTTATTCTCTCCACAGAACCTTGTGGCCAATAGACATTGAATATTTATTAGATCGTTAAATTTGGAAATCACATTTACCAAATACAGTATACAAGTAAGGGTTCTGAACTATTTTTGTTCCAAATTCAAGTAGATTAACTAGGGGGAAGGATAAACTGAATGGACAAAATTCTCCCGTTACTGAGACACAATGGCTAGCTAGTCATACTAAAAGGATCTCTTTCTATTGACCTACCTTACAACTTTACTCTTATAGTCAAGCAGAATTCTTCAGTTTAAAGCCGTTTTTTAAAACTTTTAATTTTGCAATAATTTCAAACTTACTGAGAAATTGCAAGAACAGCGCAGAAATGTCCATATTTATCAGGTCTTTAAAATATTTAAACATTTCTTAGACTCTAAAAATAATCCTGTAGTTGCCAAGGGCTGGAGGAGGGGAGTGGGAATTAGTGTTGAGTTGGGTATAGGGTTTCAATGTTGCAAGGTAAAAAGTTGTACAACGCTGTGGTAATTTACAAAAATGTGAATATACTTTATTGAACTGCACACTTAAAAATGGTTAAGATGGTAAGTTTTATGTTGTTTTTTTAACACACACACACAAAAATACACTCCACCACCTTCAAGAATAAGAACAGTTAAACCATCTTTGAAAAATAATTATAATTCTATTATAGACTCCAAAGAAGAAAATCTTTTCTTTCGCCCTCTGAATTATTCTTCCAGAAATCAATCTGTTCTTGTATTTTCAAATCCATACTTTTTAAAAATCCTTCCCTATGCCTCATTTTAAATTTCTTATTTTATGAGAAACCCCTTTTTCATCATATTCCACCCTCAGTAAAAATAAAATTGGTTCCTTAATAAAAATAACAACCTGGATTCACCAATTTTTTTAAAGATTTTATTTATTTATTTGACAGAGAGAAAGATTACAAGTAGGCAGAGAGGCAGGCAGAGAGCCTGACTAGGGCCTTGATCCCAGGACCCTGAGATCATGACCTGAGCCGAAGGCAGAGGCTTTAATTTACTGAGCCACCCAGGCACCCTAGATTCACCAATTTTTAAATTTTATCAATTACTGTCTATATGTGTATGGGAGACATGACACATGTGTATGTGTGCATGTATGTGTGTCTGTGTGTGTGTAATTTATTTCTGAACCATCTGGGAGAAAAATCTCATACTTAATCTCCATTTACCCTTTAATATTTCAATGTGTTTTCTTATGAATAAGGATATTCTTGGACATATCATATTCAGGAAATTTAACATCGATACCGTAGTTTTATCTACTCAGCAGTCCATATTCCAATTGCATCAGTTATCCCAATAATGTCCTTGATAGCAATTTTCTGCTTCAGTAAAGTATCTAGTTCAGGATCACATCTTGCATTTAATAGTCATGGTTTCTTTAGTTTCATTTAATCTGCAGCTTCGTTTTTGTCTTTTACTGCATTGACAGTTTTAAGAATACAGGCCAGTTATTTTATAAAACTTTCTTCTTTTTGGGTTCGTCTGATGCTTCCTCATGATTAGATCTAGGTTAAAGTTCTTCAATGTATGTTCACACCTATCATACTCATAAGTTTAAAAGCATTCTGTTTCTATGAAAATACACATTTACTTCATTAGATAAGTTTCTAAAAATATTTTTGCATAAAATACACAATTCTACCATTTCAAGACCTTGTTGGCTTTGTGCTTTATAGTGATTTCAAAGACCGGTGCAATTTACTTAATAATAGATCCAATTTTCTAAACTCATTTACTCAATTACTTTAAGTATGGAAATCATTCACCAGACAGGACGACTAAAAGTATCAAGGTTTGGTGATTTTTTATCACCCACCAGTGAATAAATTAAAACTATGGTATCTCCATTTTTTAATTTATGTCTACATCTTTTAATATTAACAGGAGAGAAAATACTTAAAATTCTGATACTGTAAATAACAAGTACTTTTGGCCTTTGACATGGTAAAGGTTTTGAGTTGGTTCTTTCTTCCAAGATTACAAGTATTTTTAGATGAGTGCGGAAAAAGGAACTGGGAAAAGTCCCTTAACTATATCACAGAAACCTGTAATTCTTAAAAGAGAGTTTTTTAAAAATTCACTATAACTACAGCGCTCATTCTTGAAACAAAAATAAAAACGGTCCTTCAGGATTTTTCTGGGGAATAAGTAAGAATTGTTTCAAGGAAGAACCTGGCAGGGATGTAGACATTTTGGACAGGGACAGAAAAATGCCGTAGTGTTTTGGACACCATGAAAGCACTAGAATCTTTAAATAAATATTTTACATTGTGAGAAACGTCTGAGTGTTAAACATGTTCCCCCCAGGGGAAATTAAATATTCCTTTAAGATGATAGAAACAAGTTTCCCCTTCTCCCGCCAAGTTAAAGGCTCTGCTACTAGGACTTCTAGGAACTTGCAATTAAAATAAAATCGAAACAACAAAACCCTTGCAGCTTTTAGATTTTTTTCCCCCTCCAAGCGCTCTAAAAACTTTAAAGTCCGACTGTTTTCAAGTCCCGAGGGTGGGAGTGCCAAGGTTTCCAGGACTTCTCCCACTAGGCTCCGGCCCGGGTCACCTCCGTCAGCCCGCGGCCTCCGCGCCGCCGGGCTCCAAGGGGGTGTGTCCCGGCCCCACCGCGGCCAGACGCCGCCTCCGCCGCGGGCCCACCTGCTGCTCCCGGCGGCCGGGGCCCGCGGGAAGCGCGGAGCGACCCCGGCGCCGGGGCCGCCCACAGCCCCGAGCACGAGGCTCCCACCCCCGGGCGCAGCCAACCCCGGGCAGGTCCCGCTACCCGCTTCCGGACCGGACGAGCAGATGGAGCTGGAGCTCCTTTCGCCTTTCCGCGCGAACTGCTACCGGCCCCAGTTGGGTGGAGGAACTTGCACTTTCTCCGCAAACACCGCACACGCGCGCGCGCGTACACACCCACACCCACAGCCCTCCAAAGTACGGGAGGTCGGCATTTGAAAACGTAGGTTCCCGGGCCCTCCCCGAGCTCTCTGCGCCGGCGGCCCCTCTTGCACTGCTGCCCCGGCGGCGGCCAGCGCCAGTTCGCGTCGCAGAGCCGGCTTCTCCCTCCGGCCTTCGCTAGGCGGGCGTGGAGTCTGCGAGTATCGGGGGAGGGGTGCGGGGCGGAGAAAGAGCATCCCTGCGCCGCCGCCGCCGCCGCCGCCGGCCGGCTGGGGGAGGCCTCGTCACAGCCGCCGCCTCAGCAGCGGCCGCAGATCTCGCGGTGTTTGCCGGCGGCTGTGCCGCCATATTGTGTGACAGTATTTTGATTTGCACTGGGCTGGCGGAGCCGCGGCGAGAGCGAGCGAGAGCTGGGGGGGTGGGGGGAGGGCAGGCAAGCGCGAGGGGGGTGGGGGCAGAGGGAGGTAGGGAGGCCGATCGAGCCGGAGCCGAGGAGCGGGGAGCGGCGACGCCACCCAGCCAACGTTTTTGATCTGCAGAGGCGGCCGGCGGGGCGACCCAGCCCGACCCCCTCTCCTCCCCTCCCCCTCAGCCACGAGCAGCGGCAGCAGCGGCCGGAGGGAGTTGGCGGCGGCGGCCGATCGGAGGGGCTGAGCGGGGAGGGAGGGAGGGCTGAGGTGTCCCCCCTGCCGGGTGGAATCGGAGGCGGCGGCGGCGCTGGCGGCAGCCGTGGTGGTGGAGGCGGCAGCGGCGACGGTGGAGACGGCTGCCCTGGTGGGAGAGGCGGCGGCGGCGGCCGAGGAGGAGGAGGGGGAAGCGGCGGCGGCGAAGGGTAAACGGACAGCACTACCGGGCCTCGGCGGGATCCCCAGTCGCGGCTCTCCCCTCAGCTCCCAGCACCCCCCCCTTCGTCTGGAAGGGACTCTGCTGACTCGGAGGGCCCTTGCGGGGCGCCCGCTTCTTCCTCTCACTCTGCCTCATTCCGCCTCCTTCCTCCCGCAGTGGCGAGGCAGAGTGGGAGGCCCCCCAAGTCCTCCCGACGGGGTGGGGGTGGGGAGCCTCGGGCCGGGCCTGGACTCCGGGGAGTATGTGTGTAGGGGGAGGGGGCATTCATTGGAGTCCCGAGCCCGGGAGAGCCCCGGGTAGGGGAGGGTGCCAGGGGGTGGGGAGGGCCTCTGACTGCAACGGTGCCCCCGGCCCGCCCCTCAGGCATGTGTAAGATGGGGGTGGAGGAAAGGAAAACTCTTTTGGGGGAGCCGCGGTCTGGATAAAGATGACTTAGCGAGGGTGTCGGGGGTGGAGAGACTGAAAGAGTTGTGTGGGGACTGGGGGAGAACTTCGCTCCCTTTGCAGTGTTGATTTTCTGCAGTCTTCTTGAAATGGGGAGCAAGCCCCGCTGTGAATATGTGGCCCCCTCGATTTCACTGGGTAATTCTAGTATTCTGGCCATACGACCTCCAACCCCAAGATTGGGATTGTAGCTGGGAGGCTGAAAGGGCCTGGATATTGCTGAACAGGTGACAGGTGTATCTTTCTGTTGCTGATGCTGTCGGATTGCTCGGGCAGAGTTGTATACCAGAGTTCCAGAGAACGTGTGAGTTTGTATTTGTGTGTTTGGCCACGTTTCATTCCATATATAGTATATTTGAGATGTTAGGTTTCCATTCTTCAAGTCCGCTTAATTGTTGTGGAGAAATTCTTCAAATGTTTCTGATAAGAGGGGTTTCCAGGAGAGCGAAGGGAATTTGCAGCTTCACAGGGGTTTCTCAGTAGTTCATGAAATTTCAGGTCCCCAGTGCGAGGCTGTTTTCAGGAGCTTTTTATTCACCGGAAAGTTCTTGAACACTAAGGTCGTATTTGAGGCAGCAGTGAGGCAGTACAATTTTGCATCCATTTTGTCTGTTTTAGGTAAGATTGTAAAGTGTCAAATTTTAGGGTCAGGTTGATTCACTTTTTATAAAAGGAACTGGTCTGTGCTTTAGCTCACTCGGAGGAGAATGTTGCTCATTATGCAATATCAGATTTGGCTGGGAATTTTGGTGGGAATGGCACAGAATTTTTGCTTTCAGTTTTTACACTATGAACTGGTTGCCACACTTTTCTTCCTACAGTAGCAAAGTATTGGCACCCTTTTTTTTGTGACAGTGAAATTGTGATTGGTTTTAATAAACCCTGCAGTTTGAAACTTTAGTTTTGAAACCATTGCATTTTCTAATGAAGGAAGACATGCTTTTCATCGTATTGTGTGTTTTGGCTGAGCACTTAAATTAGAAACAATGGAAGGAATTGTCAGATAAATGAGCTACAAATTAAATTAGGGCCAAGTTGGTTTAGGGATCCTGAAGCATTTAAAAACGTGAATGGAACAAATATATTGAGTGATGGTACCATCAGTGTGTTAACAGGAAATAGAACAAAAATTCCAGTGATTCAGAACTTCTGTTGGTTTTTTTTTTTCCTTTTAATCTAATCAGTTTCTAATATAGGGTCTTATGATTTAAATCTTTAAAGCATCAACTGAAGGTTGAATGTGTTAACTAGATGAGTAAGTCATCCACTGAATATACTCCATTATTTTGTTTTTTTCTCTTGGGTACGTGGAAAAACTTTTTGAGTTTAAAAGTATTCTCATAGGACACTGATGAACTGTAGTTATTCACCCATCCCTCTTCATGAACTGTCAAATAGTAGAGCCTGTGCTTTTGTAACTCATTAAGAAGTGGGTACGTGATGGGAGTCTCATCTAAGTTTCCTGAAGAATATATTTTGACATATCAGTCCTGTTTGATTGAAATAACATCTATATTTGGTCCTCTCTTTAGTGAAAGAAGTACTTGCCTTCAACTAAGGATTGTTTTTAAGACTTGCATACAATTATTCCATCTAATGAAATGAGGTTTTTAAACTGCAGTTAGGTAAACACTACGCAGATTCCCCAATTACATTAATGAGTATTCCTTCATTAGTATTAGTAACGTGGGCAATTGTCTTAACATGATACAAATAAGTTTATTGTATTTCTGTCATTTTCTCTGTAAGGAAAATTCTTTTCTCAAAACACTGTTCAGGATGAAATGCACACATATATCTGTGAACACACTGCATTTTGAAAAATAGGTGTAATGTAGATCAATTACATGAAACTGTATTTCATGCCAGATTCCTTGAGGGATGTCTGAATTTTCTGAACATTTTTAAAGAAACTGATGAAGACTAAATGTTTGGGTTTTTTTAACAGCCAACATACTTAAAGAGAATTTTTGTCTTTTATAAATGGCTTAGAAAAAAGTATCTGATAATCTTTCCAATATGTAAAGTTCGTAAATTAAACTGTATTTCAGAAAGACTTCAATTTCATTATATCTGTACCTGGCCAGGCTCCCATGACCCAGAGGACAGTAGTAGCGCTTTTCTTTTTTTTCACTTGCGTCATCTTTATTTGATCCATCCGAAATTGGGACTGTCTGTATGTAGTAGAAGGCTTATGAGGTAATGATAGAGGCACCTGTGCAGATTGGGGCTAAATCATAATGAGAAAATAAGGGATTATTAGATGAACAGTTTTGGGTAGCTAGAAATAGGTTGCTGCCAAGCATAGGAAAATGATCATGCTGAACCGTACTTAGGAGATTTGCTCTGAATCTTTTGATAGACTCTGATCATATGTATGTCATCTTATTTTAAACCTTCAGTTGGTTAAGCTTATGCCTTGAGCTCAGGTCATGATCCCAGGGTCATGGGATCAAATCTGCCTTGAACTCCTTGCTCTTTGGGGAGCCTGCTTCTCCCTCTGCCTGCCACTCCCCTTGCTTGTACACTCTCTTTCTCTGAAAAATAAATAAAATATTTGTAAAAAAATGAAGTAAATAAACCTGTATCAGTGGTAAGGATTTGGAGACATTGAAATTATGTGATATTCATATTATTTACCTCTGGCTTGTATTTAAAAAACACAGTAGTTTAACATTGATTCTGGTCCTATAAAATGAAGGACACTTGCTTAATTAGAATGCTAAAAACCCGAGGAAGTTCTCTTAGGGGTAGCTAGTATTGTACTTTCAGCATTCTGTTTTGTTGATCACTAAATCTGACTGATAGAGTCATAGATTAAGAATGGCTTTCTTTTTCTTTATTTTCTAAATATTCCATCCCTGAAAACACAGTGTTTAGTACCGGGTAACCTTCTAGCATTAAAGTTAGCCATTTCATTTAGACTTTGACTCTGATTTTTATTGAGTCACTTTACAGAATATGCTTAGTTTCTAATTTCTCAGTCCTCAGAAGAGGAATGAGCTACTGTTAAAAGCACAGTAAAAAGCGTCAGCTGACAAGTTGATATTTCAGGAGATCCACGTCAGAAATGCCACAAACTAAAATCGTAGATATTAATGTCAACAAAACATACCTATGAAAATCAATTAAAGTTTAGGCACTTAAAAGGGCATTTTTTTCAAAATATAATTTATGTAGATCCCCCCCTTCTCTTGATGCTTGATAAATTGCTGAATTTCTTTTTTGATTTGCTTCATAATATTTTTATTGTAAAATTTAATAAATCTGTTGCATTTCTAATCTGTTCCAGTTCAGAATTTGATTATCAAAGGAGCAATGAATGTTTTTGACCTTTAATAACTTAATATCTTTTTAGTGTTTCTTTCATAGTAAAGAAAAAGACACTACTACTTCCTAAATGCCTACTGGATGCCAAGCTTTCATTCACTTCACAAATATTTATTGAACACCTACTGTGTTCTGGGGACCCTTGCAATATTGGAGGTGGCAGTAGTGACTGACATAGACAAAATTTCTGTCCTTACATAGTTTACATTTTGGTAGTAAAAAAACAAATGAGTAAAATTAATATGTCTGGGATGAAAAAGTACTGTGGAGAAAAAACAGAAAAATGGGTTGCAGAATAGACAACCCATTATTTGCTGTTTTCAGAACTGTATGATCAGTATTATCCTTGATTTTAAAAAAATAACAATTTTTTCTTTAAGAGCATACTTTGTAATTTTTGAAACACAATTATGTTTGTACTTTAGAGTTATAGTTTCCATCGATAGCAATTTCCTATTGTTCATACTTTAGAAAACTGCTTTGTTGATCAATAGAAAATCTAGAGTCTGATATCCTCGTTTTGCCACTGACTAGCTTTGTGATTCGGAGAGGATTACAATTTTGTAGCTTCTCTGAACTTGTTCTCTTCTGTCTCTAAAAGGAACGTAATGTCAATGAGGTTAATATGATTATAAATTACAAACTTGGTGTCAGTTATCTCATATATAGAAGGGGCTCAGTAAGTTATTAACATCTTTGTTTATTGCTTATCAGAAAGTTCTGTCAAACAAGCATAGTTGAAGTTGGTGACCCTTCCAACAAGCTCTTGTGACACTGTGAGGCATTGTTTAATACGTATTTCATTTGAACAACTAAAGCTTTCTTATCTGATAGCCTAAGGTTAATTAAAATGCACCTGTAACTTGTAGTCACTAGTAGTACTGTCTCGGAAATCGGTACAGTTGCCTAGTCAGTGTGGTATCAGGTATAAACGTACAGTGTTTTTCTGGTGACAGAGCACCGTGGCATAGCTTATTAAGATTGATGAGCTGGATCTCAGCATTTTGACAAATACAAATATATGTTAAGATTCCAATATGCACATAGTTGTGAAACATTTAGTACAGCCTGGCATATTGTAAAGCATTGGATAAATATTTGCTCTTTTCATTATTTATTTCTCCTTTATTGTGTGAAGGCTTAATCCAAAGAATTCACAAAGTATTAAGAAAAACTTTTACAAAGATAAAACAGTGCAAATTGTTGATGAGCTTTTTGAGGGGAGCATGGAATAGCCAGTCAAATTGAAGTCTTTGTTTTTCATTTTTATTCTGGAAGATCACTAACTGAGCTTCTCAGGGACACACCATGGTTTATTTTCATTTCAGTTTTGACTTCCCCGTATTTTTTTAACCCTCTGCTTAAGAGCTCAAGAAATATTGTGTGTGAAATGTTGAATGGTTCTTAGTTTTTCTGTGTTATCACAACACATTTTGGTGATAAGCCACTTCTGAGTTTGGAAAGTGACTACTGGGCTTACGTCTTTCAGTCTCTAGTTTAAGCACAGACTGAGGTGGCAGGCAAGGTCTCCCAAAAGTCATTTTTTTTTAATCTAGCCAAAAATTTGAAAAATACCACAGAAATTAAAAGGAAGAAATCAGTTATTTGTAGTTAGATAGGCATTAATTAACCTATTCCTGTCAATGTGTTGACATTCAAGTGAAAAAGTGAATAGCAATGTTTATAAGAAGAGTAGGAAAAATAATTCACATATAATTATATGCTCTTAACTGTTAAAAGACAAGTTTATCTTTCTCTTTAAGGTGCTCTTAATGAAACTATAGATTTATACTGGCTTTATGAAGTAAATGGGCTCAGTCACGTTGTTACATGTTGATAATGTGGGGAATATTGGTGTTTTCACAGAAAAAACATCCCACCCCACCCTACATTAACAGTAACCGTTTTTCATACATTTAAATCTTAGCATCAGGGGCGCCTGGGTGGCTCAGTTGGTTAGGCGACTGCCTTCGGCTCAGGTCATGATCCCGGAGACAAGGGATCGAGTCCCACATCTGGCTCCCTGCTCAGCATGAAGCCTGCTTCTCCCTCTCTGCTTCTCCCTCTCTCACTCCCCCTGCTTGTGTTCCCTCTCTGGCTGTGTTTCTCTCTGTCAAATAAATAAAATCTTAAAAAAAAAAAAAAAAAAAAAATAAATCTTAGCATCAGCCAGCTTTTTCCTGTTCTGTGGCAAGTTATCCTCTGCCTAATGAATAGTAATTTTAGCTTTCTTAAAACCTAAGATTTCCTCAAGTTCTAAGACATTTAGTCATTTATACAAAATATTTCTCGGCTTTTAAAAAATATTCTTCAAATATGTATAGAAGCAACTTGCTTTATATTCAAATTTGATGTGTTACAATACTGTTTTAGAAATGAGATAGGAATACAAATTAATATTTCAATATTTCTTGTGGGTTTTTTTGTTTGCTTGTTTTGAACTGTAACAACCTACCACTAACAAGGAATATTCCTACAGAGTGTCATTTTGAGTGGCTTCAGAAAGAAAGTCTGATATATCCACAAACAAGTAGAACATAGATGAGGGCATTGTAAGAATTTGTAGTATTTTAATTGCATTGTTAAAATGGCATTCTTCTTTCGCTGAAGAAAAACAAAAACAGTCCTAGTATAAGTCACAGAAGTCAAATAATAGAGGTTGGGAAGATCCTGTAGAGAAAGAGACAGGAAAGAAGCAAAAGTAATGTAGAATTTAACAAAGATTTTGGTGGAAATACATGAATGCTGGTTGTTACTAAAAAATTACTCAAAAGAATTAATCCATCACAGTGCGTGATCCCTGCAACCCGTCCTCCCACCCAGTCTTGCCAAAACAGTAAGCCCAAGTGATGCCACGTTCCTAGATATATTAGAGAGGTTGGTGCTGCCAGCAAAGTCTTGAAGATGTCTGGGGGTAGTTCTGACCGTTTAACTTGCCTGTTTGGCTGGTGCAGAAGACAGGTTCTGGGAGAATGATAGTAAATTATTGCCCCCTCCCCCAAAAAAGTGTGTGAAAGAGCACTTTCAGTTACTAAATTCTACTTATTCCTTGGTTTATTAACCATATGTCTATTTGAATTAGTAGATAATACGATTACTTTGAGATTTATTTATTTATTTGTTTGTTTATTTATTTATTTATTTGACAGAGATCACAGGTAGGCAGAAAGGCAGGCAGAGAGAAGGGGAAGCAGGCTCACTGCTGAGCAGAGAGCCGGATGCGGGGCTCGATCCCAGGACCATGAGATCATGACCTGAGCCGAAGGCAGAGGCTTTAACCCACTGAGCCACCCAGGCACCCCTTACTTTGAGTTTTAGCTTAAAGTTTTACTCCTAACATTCATATTAAGGAAAATTTCTTTTGTCTTATCTTAATGTTAACCTTTTGATGTTAGCAAAACTGAGCACGTCACAGGTTTGCTTCGTCATTTTGCCAGCTGGGCAGGCCAAAGATACTGCCTGTTTCATCAGTGGAATGATTTTCCATTCCCTATCAATGAGGAAAAATACTTGCCAATACAAATGAAAACTTGAAATAGCAACTTGATCTTGCAGAAAGTGGTTCTCACACCAGGCAAGTTTTGCTTAGACAAATCAACAAAAACAGTAATTATGGTATGAACTGAAGAGATGAGAGATGAGGGGAGTTTACTTAGTTTTAATTCTGTCAGCAAATGAAGAATATATTACTTTTGATTTTGAGTTGGTCTCTCTTACCAACTTGTCAATCTCTACCCCTTTAACTAAATATCTTAAGTTTGCCATGGTAAGGTTTGCTGAGGTTTAATAAGAAAAGACCTGGGCTTTAAAGTCAGATGAGCCCAAGTTCAATTCCTGGATTGTATTGTTGGCTATAATTATGTGGCCTTCGATTAATCACTCAAAATCTTTGAGCCTAGGACTTTTCTTTAGAAAAATAATGTTTTGTTTTGTCTTTTAAGATTTTATTTATTTATTTGACTGAGAGAAACACAGCTAGAGGGGGAACACAAGCAGGGAGAGGGAGAGAGGGAAAAGCAGGCTTGATCCTGGAACTCTGAGATCATGACCTGAGCCAAAGGCAGCCACTTAATGACTGAGCCACCCAGGCGCCCCTTGAATGGCATTTAACTATATTATCTGTATTTCTTATGTTACTTAGTACTGTACTGACATTGCACCTAATAAGCGTCAGTAGTCAAAATGCAGAATATATCGTATGATAATCTTGTGCTTTTCAAGGCAACTTTTCTTCCCTGTAACTTTTTCATGTTAGCTTCATATTGAGCACCTTCTATTTAGTCACATTTAATTTTTTAACGTATTAACCTTTCAAATAGAACAAGGCAAATTCTTGTAGTTACATTAGACATACAACTTAAATAATTAGAAGCTATTTTACATTTGGAATTTTGCTTTGTTAGGTTTTTCCTTCAGGATACTTACTTTATTTTTCCTCAGCAAATAGAATGAAAAGGAAATAATTTTCCTGCTCTTTAATTTACTGTTACTCTTTGTACCAAAGATGAAATAAACAAAGCATCATCATTATTTTTTAATCACAAAATAAATGTGTGACTTCTTTGTATTTTCCTTACCCTTTTCTGTGAAAAGGCTGCATTTTCTTTTTTTTTTTTTTTAAAGATTTTTTTATTTATTTAACAGAGAGAAACACAGCCAGAGAGGGAACACAAGCAGGGGGAGTGAGAGAGGGAGAAGCAGGCTTTCCGCCGAGCAGGGAACCCGATGTGGGACTCGATCCCGGGTCTCCGGGATCATGACCTGAGCCGAAGGCAGTCGCTTAACCAACTGAGCCACCCAGGCGCCCCGAAGGCTGCATTTTCAATTTGAAAGTAGTCCATGCTCATAATTAAATTCTTTCTAATTAGAAAATCAGAATAGATCATATTTGAAAACACCTTAAATATGAGGTTGAATATAATACCATACAACTTGTGCTACTTTATATAAAATGATCTTTGTACCTTTTCTGTTTTAAGTTCCTAGTTAGTATTTTTTTAGTTATTTCAATAATATTCTTCTGTGTCTATTTCACGTTCAGAAGGAATATAGTGCTAATTTTCCCTGTTTATTACTGGATTAACTGATTTTTTTTTTATTTGATTTTTCCTAGAAGTTTTTTTTATCTTAATCTGTTGAGTTGTAGAATATTTTGCTCTACTAATTAGTATTAAGTGCTATCTGCATAAATAATATTTTAACATATTAACAAATACTATTTATCGATCACCCAGTAAACTTTAGAACTTTTCCTGGTATTGTAAGTGATACAAATAACTTATTACTAAAATATAAATCCAACTGCTGTGGTTACTGCTTAACAGTATGAATGATTGAATGAATAAAATAAAAAGTGTGTTTAGAACATTTTTTAGTGTGTATATGAAATCTCTAACCCTAGAGGTAATAAATATACTTTATTCTTACACACATGCAGTTTTCGTAAAATAAAGTCAGAAACCATTGGAATCTAGCCTTTAATCATTGGATAGATAACATTATTGCAGGGAGGATTATGAAGTATATATTGGTCTTTTCCATATTGTTTCTGTAGCTAAATAGTTTTTCTTTTAGCAAAGTCAATATGTAGTGTATAGGATTATTTATATAATTTTTGTTTTCCTCAAAGACGATTTTTGTTTTCCTCAAATGCCATTATTTTAAAAACAACTCAAATGCCATTATTTTAAAAACAACGTATTTTCAGAACCTTTCAGATGGGTCACTTAATGCCAGTAATAATTAGGTCAGCAAATTTTTGCTTTTTTGCCCTTTGCAACAGAGTTCATCTTATATGTAGCAGATCAATAATCAATTACATATTGAAGAAGGTTGAAGAAGTCTACCTTTAAAATTTAATTACATTCAAATCCATTAAGCACAGATTGTATAGTTGCAATTAGTGTAAACATGGACATTTACTCTTTGGAACTGAAGCAGATGTATGTAGGCATCACAGTTAAGTAGCTGCTAGAATTGAAGACAAAAAGTATTTAAGGAGGGACCTAAGATACCATTGTCAAACAAAAGTTGGTGGAAACACAGGTACTGTGTTTTTGCATTGAGAGCAACTCAACTAGCATTTACCTGAATGGCACTTAACTAACTATTGTTTGCCACTTTATGGTGATTTTCTAAGGAAATGGAAAAATGAACTTCCATTTCCACATGGGCAGTTCTGCTTTTTTACATAGGAAAATGTATTGACATGTGTGGTTGAGCTTGCCAGCTCGCATCCATCCATCCATCCATCCATCTTTCTTTCTTTCTTTCTTTCTTTCTTTCTTTCTTTCTTTCTTTCTTTGTTTTTTGTTTTTGTTTTCTTTTTCAGGGTTTTTGTAGGTGAAGTAATTGGTTGGCCTGAGTGAGATGTCCTCATTCTCTTCAGGAGATTTTCCCCTCGTGAACAATGGCATGAATTTAGAGGATTACTGTTCAGAGCCATTCCTGTATGTCAGCAAGTGGAACAAGAAGTACTCTTTTGGGGAAGGCAGCTGGTTCATGGGAAAATTAAACTGGTGATCTTAGCCAAACCAAGCTACGGGATTAGTACTTCAACCTTTATAGGCTGTCACGTGATCAAAAGAATAGACAGAAACTCCACAGAGTTTATGTCAGATGTCTTCTATGACACACCTGTGCAAAATAGTTGGCTAACCCAGGGAATCTTGCCTGACTCATTGTTCCACCGTGTTTTATCTCTACATTCTTTTTTAGTCAACCTAATTCACTTATCTAATAGTTTTGAGTTAGTTTTGAGTTTCTGCTGTGTGCTAGGTACTTAGCTAGGTGACAAATGGAAAGATGAATAAGATCTAGGTCTTGCCTTCAACAGACATGTATACAAACTAAGTGTATGCTATTCTGTAACAAATGCAGTGGTAGTGTTAAACATAAAACCCTTTAAGCATCTATAGGAGGAGGGACACCTGGGTGGCTCAGTTGTTTAAGCGACTGCCTTCGGCTCAGGTCATGATCCCAGAGACCCGGGATTGAGTCCCACATCGGGCTCCCTGCTTGGCGGGAAGCCTGCTTCTCCCTCTCTCACTCCCCCTGCTTGTGTTCCCTCTCTGGCTGTGTTTCTCTCTGTCAAATAAATAAAATCTTAAAAAAAAAAAATCTATAGGAGGAGTGTCTGACTCAATGAGGGATGAAGGGACACGACAGCAAAATCTTCATAGGAAAGATGGTGTTTAATCTGAGTGTATGTCAGACAAGGAGTACAAGCTGGGAGAAGAGAGGCCATTTCTGTCAGAGAAAACGTGTGAAGGATGGAAGGAGGAAAGTCCACATACCTTCGGTAACCAATTTCACCACGCATAAGCACGAGTAAGGGATTAGTAGGAAATGAGGTGGAAAATTAGAAGACAGAGTGTGAAAATACCTGTGTGCTCTGTAAGGTAGGTTTGCCTCAGTCTATGAGTGATGGAAGGCAAGTGAAGTAAAACAAGGTAATGGTGCACATGGCCTGGCTTGACTACCTGAGTGCATAGTGTATAATGCCTGCCATTTACCAGCATAAGAGTAAACCAGGGCAATAACAGGGGAGGAATATGTTGGAGTTCTTTTTGTTTTTTTTCAAGGTTCCTATCGAGAAGGAAAGTATCATTTTATTGGGGAAAGACTGGGAAGACTTCTCTGATTAGATGACATTTGAGTAGGTACCTGATGAAGTGATAAAGGGAAAGAACTTTCCAAATAGAGGCAACGGCAAGTGCAGAGGCCTTTAGGTGGCGGCGTGCTGACCATGTTTCAAGAGCAAGAGGCCTCTGTAGTTGGAGCTGAGAGAGAGGGAAGGGTAGATGAGATCAAGTATGTATTTCATATAGTGTCTTTACATTGTAAAGAGTTTATTCAGGATGATAGGAAGCCCTGAAGGGTCTAAGACATGATCTATTTGCCTTTTTCCCCCCTCATTTCTTGGAATACGTACATTTGTTCACATTGTATATGTATGGCAGTATAACATTTATCATATATAAGATTCATGTAACGATCACAGTCGGGATATAGAGTTAGAACTTCATCATCACAAAGAAACTCCTTTGTGTTACCTTTATATAGTTATACCTTTTCCCCAGCCTTAACCCCTGGCAGCCACTGATCTGTTTGTTCTCTATCACTATAACTTTGGTGCTTTGAGAGTGTTATATAAATGGAATCATCCATTATGTTACCTTTTGAGACTGGTTTATTTTACTCAGCATTGTGCTCTTGATTCAGCCTAGTTAATGTGTATATCAATAGTTGATTCTATTTTAATGCCAAAGAAGTATACCATTGTATGGATCTACCACAATTTGTTTAAGCATTGACTAATAGAAGGACTTTGAGTTTCTAATTTATAAAAATAAAACTTTACAGGTTTTTGTGAAAATACCATTTTCATTTCTAGAGTAAGTCCCGAGGAATGCATTTGCTGTGTTATGTGATAAATACCTTTTATCTTTATAAGAAACTTTTATAAAAGTTTACCTTTATCAGAGATTGCCACTTTTCCACAGTGGCTATACCATTTTACATTCCCACCAGCAGTGTATGAAAGAACCAGTTTCTCCACATCCTTAATCAGCATTTGGTGTTGTCAGTATTTTTTATTTCAGAAATTCTACTAGGTTTGTAGTGGCATTTCATCAAAGCATTTCTTTGCATCTCCTTAATGGTTAATGATTTTGAACATATTTTCACCTGCTTTGCTTTCTTTATATCCTCTGTGGTAAAGTGTCTGTTAAGTCTTTTGCACATATATTAATAGTATGTTTTTTTCCCTTCTTGTTTAGACTAGTGAGTTATTCAAATATACTGGATGCAAATGCTTTGTCAAGTATGTGATTTGTAAATATTTTCTCCTGGTGTATGGCTTACCTGTTTATCTCCTTGATTGGCCTTTGCAGAGCAAAAAATTTAATCGTAATGAAGTTCGAACTTACCCATTTTTCCTTTTGTGGATTGGGCCTTTGTTGTCAAATCTAAGAACTCATTTTTTAACCTTAGATCCCAAATTTTCTTTTGTAAGTTTTCTGAAACCTTTACATTTTGGATATATAGAGCTATAACCCATTTTGACTTAATTTTTATTTAAAACATAGTTTTTTTTCTTGAAGATTTTATTTGAAAAAAGATTTTATTTGAGAGAAAGCACAAGCAGGGGGAGGGGGAAGGGCAGAGGAAGAAGCAGACACTCTGCTGAGCACGGAGCCTGATGCAGGACTTGATCCCAGGACCCCAGGATCATGACCTGAGCCCAAGGCAGATATTAACCAAGTGAGCCACCCAGATATCTCTAAAATGTGAAGCTTAGATTCAGGTTCATTTTTGTCTGTGGATGTGCAGATTGTTCCAGCACCATTGGTTGAAAAATCATATCCTTCCTCCATTGAATTGCTTTTGTACCTGTGTCAAAAATCAAATGGTTGTATTTGTAAGGGTCTATTTCTGGATTCTCTGTTGTGTTCCATTGATCTTTGTGTCTGTCCCTCCATTAGTAACTCTCTTGATTACTGTCACTATATATAGTAAGTCTTAAAGTCAGATGGTAAAATTCCTTCAGTTTAATTTGCTTTTTTTCAGATTTTTTTTTAGCTATTCCAGTTCTTTTTCATGTAAAATTTATAAAATTTTATAAAAATCCTGGGTTTTGGTAGGAACTCCATTAAATCTATAGATCAATTTGCAGAAAATTTGCATTTTTACTTTGTTGGGTCTTTCGATCTGTAAACACTGTATATCTCTTCTTACATCTAGGTAGTCTTTGATTTCTTTCATCAGCATTGTTTCCAGCATACAAATCTTGTACATGTTTTGGTAAACTTATACCTATGTACATTTTTTGTAGCATTTATAAATGATACTGTGTTTGTAATTTTGCTTTCTAGTTCACTGCTAGTTTATAACAGTATGATTGATTTCTGTTAGCTGACCTTGTTTCCTTAGACCTTGATAAGCTTAACAATTTTAGGAGGTGTTTTTTGGTTTTTTTTTTTTTGTAGATTCCATGGGTTTTCTAATATGTCTGTGAGTAGAGACAGTTTCATTTCTTCTTATCAATCTATGTGCCTTTTATTTGCTTTTCTTGTCTTACTGCTCTGGCTAGTACTTCCAGTACTGTGTTTAATAGGAGTGGTGAGATCAGACAAGCTTGTCTTGTGCCTGATCTTAGGAGTAATGCATTCAGTCTTTCACCATTAAGTATGTTAGCTGTAGGTTTCCTGTAGATGCTGTTTATCAGATTGAGCAAGTTCCCTTTCTATTTCAAGAATTTTTATCATGACTAGGTATTGAATTTTATTAAGTGTTCTTTTTATATCAGTTAATAGGATCATATTTTTCTTCATTAAACTGTTAAACTGATGTTAACTTTTCTAAGATTCATTGAGGTTGCTATGTGGAGTAAATTATGGGAGTGGGGCAAAATTATAAGCAGAGAAACCATATTGGAAGTTATTACAGTAGTCCAAATGAAAGATGATAGTGCTTAGACCAGGGTAGTAACAGGAGTGAGAAGAGGTCAGATTTTGGATAAGTTTCAAACCTTGTGTGGGAAGGAATTGCTGATGAATTGGATCTGAGGCATAAAAGAGAAGTCATAGATGACTCCTAAGATTTTTTTGGCCCAAGCAGTTGGAACTGTGAAGTCGCTGTTTTACTGAATTGGAGGTGACAATGAAGTAGCGGGTTTGGGCTGGGCAGTCAAGATTTTGTTTTTGGACATGTTATCTTCAAAAAGCCTATTAGCTTATAAATATCAAGTAGGTGATTGGGTGTACAAAATAGAATTCCAGCAAGAGATCCAGCCTAGAAATAGAAATTTGAGAGTTACCAATTAAGTTGATGTATGAGAAATTCATAGTGATATTTATTAAAAACTATACCTGTAACCTTTTTCTTTTTACTGTCTGTTATCTAAGGTTTATTAGCAAAATACTATATTTTTCTACCACAGAAAGAACTTTTACCAAGTTTCAATTTCGATCGGTTCTATTTATCAGCCTGCTGTTGTGTATCTGACGTTAAGTGCACCAGAAATTATGTGATTGGGGCATATATATTTCCTGTAATAATATATTTAACCATGCTTATTTGACAGGAAGATGACTATAGTAGTATAGACACATATGTCTTACTTATAAATTTCAGAGGTTTGTCCTGAAGCTTTATAAAAGGAACTACTTCTATGTGTATTGTGAAAAAGGTTTGACACTATTATTTAAATACCTTATCGGCTTTCTGAGGCAATATTTCTCTTGTGGGTAAAAACAGAACAGCCAGAGAGATCAAAAACAAAAATTGAAAATAGCTATGCAAAATAGCTAGCAAGGAAGAGACTTGGATTTCTGACTTAGACCCAAAAATAAATTGGTAAAGGGAGAGGGTGAACCTCAATTTATAGAATTGGTAAAAAGAAAGATCTTCTGAGTTCCACTGAGATATGTTTAGTTCGTATAAAGGTATTTCAGAAGATGCTTTTTAAATGCCACCGTCTTTTCTGTTGTAACTAATTAACTCTAGTAATATCTTCGTATCAATAATTTATATATTTCTAGCACTTTAAGTTCTTCTATTGTAGGATTTACCACATTGTATTATACTATTCTGTTTACTTTTCAGTTTCTCCCACTAAATAAAAGTTTTCACAGCATTAGTATAATGCCTTGGCACTTAAGTTCTCTATAAGTATTTGTGGATGAATGAGTAAACACAGATACACACTACTAAAGTTTAAAGCTAGTAACCTTGCTTGCTTTTGAAAGTAAATGAGTTTTTGTGATTCCAGAGTATGGGTTATGGTCATATGTCTCTTCTGAGTACCACATTTTGCGTTGATGCTTTCAAACAAACATTATACTCCTACAGAATGCACACAGCAACCAAACTAACCAAAGTTAGTAAGGCACACATTTTGCCTATTGTTATCCAGTCTTTTCCTTGTGGTAATAGATTTATGCAAAATCATTTCAACTTTGGCCCAGACTTCTTGTATTGAATGGAGCACACATTGCAAATAGTAGGCTGAGCTTAGAATTTAGCCTGTAGGAAAGTCCCTCTGTACTTCTTAAAACTCTGTCTTTTACTAGTCGCTCTCCTCATATCCAGGTAGATGGTAGACTTACAGGCCAATTTTCTCTTCAGTAATAATTATACTTTCAAAACCATTTTCATATACCTTTATTCCTTTGAGCTTTATAAGACAAAAATACCTTGAGCCTTTATTGTTCCAGATTTAGTACCCTGGGAACATTTATTTTTGCAGCCATGTGTTTTATTTCCAGATCCATAGTGTGTTTGTACGTGTATGTGTGTATATATGTGTATATGTATATATTTATATATACATGTATATGTTATGTTAGTCCATAACAAATTAATAAAGTTTATTGGAAGAACCTTTCTCTGATATTGTTGATGCAATAATAAATGCTTAATAAATGTTAGCTGTTTATAGAAAATTTTTATGTTATGAATTAGCTATAAGATTATTACCAAAATAATAAACTTAAAACTCTTTAATCATTATTGTATGCTTATTTTCATTTGGCTTTTTTGACCCCACTCTTTCTGAATTTTATCTAACTCTTCTGACTCTTTTGTTATAAGCTCTTGGTCTTCAAGTCTCTTTTCCTGCTTAGCACCTTTTCCATAATTCCCTAGGTCAGCGTCAGCACCTTCTCCTGAACTCAGTACTGCATAATTCTACAAAACCTGTGAACGTGAGTGATCCAGTTATGTTTAAGAGCTAGAAAGTTTGTTACCACTATGAAATACAACTTGGCAAGGTCTAAGATTAGAAAAAGCCATCAGATAAGAGATTGTTGTGTTACTGTGAATGTCCAGGTATCAGATAGCTGAACAAGGACATTGTGGTTATAGAGGAGGGGATGAATGCAAGAAATATTTGTGGGAATAATCAGTGGAACTTTGCTATTGATTGTGTATAGCAAGGAAAACAATTGAAGACCCTGAAATTGCCAACTTCAGAATCATGCTCTATTATTATTAATTGACATAGAGGTACATGATTGGGTGGGAGGTAGTGAGATAAGTTTTGGACAGGGTAACTGGGTCCCTCGCATGACATTGTTAGGCTACTAGTTTTACTTGTTTCAGTCCTTCCACACCCGGCCCTTGCTAGCTTTCCCCCCTCACTCACTCTGCATTCCATTACTGTTGGTCTAAGAACTTCCCTTTAGGAAAAGTAATTTCTTTTTGGTTATAATCAACAGAAATTGTAATGTGTGGAAAGCAGTTCCTTGTTTCCTACCCACATTCCCATTATCCTTATCTTTTGATCCTTCCCTCCAGTGAGAAAGATTACTTAGAATGATATTTACCATCACTACTACCACCTCACTCCACACCCACCCAACCTCTGGAATATTGGTACATAAGTTTTTTATATTTTTTGAAATAAATGAGTTAACTTGGTAGAGATATTTGAAGAAAAACAAAATTTTATGACGTATTTATGATTAAAACAATCAATGAGTAGAACACCTTATTCGTCTGGTTTCATTAGGTAATAAATATGCTACATAAGATAATTGAAACTTATCCCCAAAAATTTTTAATAGATTTTATGTATTGAGATTTTTATATTATCTTTATACACTACATAGGTTTTACTTATGTATGTGTGTGTATATACATTTAATAGCTCCAAATATGTTTCTTTATAATGTTTTATATGACTTACTACCTTCTGAAACAGGGAACATTCCCCTTGCTTCACACTTAACCTGTTCCGAAAGAAGAAATAGCTTTTTATTCAGAACTTCGGAATGAGTGTCAGGAGCCCTAGGTTTTAGTCCAAGGTCTAACAGTAAATTCCTGTGTGAGATATTTTGTTTTCTTACCATTGAATCTGTGGAGTCTCAAAGGTAAATTTTAATCTCAGTGCCTGGCACGTAGTAGGTGCTTAGCAGCTATTTTGGAGACAAATCATTGTTTTATGTCTACTTTACCACTCCTTTCCTGATTTATTATTTGGACTTCACTACTACCTAGTAAATAAGCTTTTAAGTTTTTAATATAATAGGAGTACCTAGGTTTTGATCGAAGTGAACCATTAAACTCATATTGTCTTTTAGCTGCTTCGTGGAATTTTTGGCCTTCCTAATGTTTTCTTGTACACTTTGTCAAAAAAATGATCTTCTAATTATTTATTCAGAGTAATTTGCTTACTGGGACTGTATTCTCTGTGCTTTTATTGTATGTAAGCAGTGTCTTATTTACAAGGATACAGCCCATGTCCTCAGGGATCTTATAACCTAGGTGAAGAGACCCAGAAGTAGAACTGGAAGAGAAAAATCATCAAGTTGGACTGTGAAGCATTGACCCACAGGTACAGTGGGAGTTCCAGGACTAGATCCATGTGTGCTGAAGCAGTAGCAAAAGAATTCAAGAAGGAGATGAAACTTGAATTGGTTTTGGAGAGTAGTTAAGATTTTTGATAAGCATCAAGATGGAGAAATGACATTCTAAGCCAGGGCAATCACGTAATCAGGAAAGAAAGCTGGGTTAAACATGTTCAGACAAGCCTGACTGGATTCCTATGGGTGTAAGGACTAGTGGGAAATGAAAGTAGGTGGACTTCGCTTGAGTTTTACTCTAGCTTCATGAAACTGAAGGGGTCTGACGATAGAATTTAGAGGAATCCTTGTGCCTCGATGAGAAAGAAAACCCACATCTTTATGTTTTCACTAACAGGAACCTATAACTGAAATTTAACATTTCCTTCTCCTGATAGTCCCTATTTATAGTGCTTCAACGTAGAATTTTTCAACTTTCCAAGGGTGCAAATGAGATACGCATTCAGCAGAAATGATACTTTGAATTTTGAATTTAGATCTTTTCCATGGCTAGCAATATGCAGTGCCGGACTCTTCTGTATGCTGGGCAGGAGTGGCAACTCACTCACAGCCCCCAGTCAACCATAAAACTGTGAGGGTGAACAACCAGTATGAGCTTACACAAACCATTCTGCTCCCGAATAGCCATTGTGTTTTTCGCATTCAGTACACTATTCAGTAAATTACATGAAATATTCAACACTTTCAAATAGGCTTTGTGTTAGGTGATTTTGCCCTTATGTAAGTGTTCTGAGCACATTCAAGGTAGCCTAAGCTAAACTGTGGTGTCCCATAGATTAGGTGTATTCGATGCTTTTTGGCTTAGTAGTGTTTTCAGTTTACAGTGGTATTAACAGTGCCTGTGACTTTATTACTAATAATAAAGCAAAGATATTTTCATATTACTTAATTATTATTGATATTTCTGAATATAATTTATGCAGATTGCTACTTTAAAATTATGGTTATTAGACTTCTGCTAGATTTTATTGAGTATTAGTAAAGAAGCATATATATATTAACTTATCACAAATACAGGTTTTAAAAGAAGCTTGATAACTTTCAGTATAATTGGTTTTTGTAATCATTTATGCATTTAAAACCATATTTTTTAAAAATAATTATATTTTTAGTAAAATTGACTTTCTTTGTAATCCTACATACTGTATTTAATGCATTTAAAAATATTCTGAGAGGATATCTGTGGCCTTCTTCAGACTGCCAAAGGGGTCAGTGATACCAGATCTAGTGAAACCAAATGGGGAAAGGCCTTGAAAGCCATACCAAAGAGTTTTAGTTGAAATAAGTAGAGGAGGAGTCTAATAAATTTTTCATTTGTTTGTTTTAATTACAGAATAAATACAAGTTAACTTAGAAAAAATTTTTAATTTCATTGAGTTTAAAAAAGGGAGTTCTTAATTTCACTGCTGTAAAGCTTACAAGGCAACAAAAACTTGTCTGTAATCCCACATTTATTGCCCTTATACTCTTGATGTATCTATTCCAGCTTATTAAGTTCTTATGCAAAAGAGTGAAATATTTTTAAAGTGGTTATACAGGAGTATTTTTAATCTGTTGTGCTATACCTGATGGGTCAGGAGGAAGACTTTGGTGGCAGGGAGGTAAGCTGTGGGTTTGGTCATTTAAATGTGGGATGACTGGGGTAGTGCGGTAATCGTAGGGGTGGAGAATTGGTGAGTCCAAGACGTATTAAAAACTTAAGGAGCTTGGTGGTAAACGTGGGATTTGAAATGCACGGAGTGGCATAAGGGAAAGTAACAAAGTTTAAGAGTAGAGTACCTAAATTAGGATTCCCGGAATAATACTGTACAGGTTCACAGTACTTTATCTGTAACCTGAGGCCAACTCAGGTGGGAATTCAAACTTTTTTGAATTTTAGAAAGGAAATATGGTATTTATATTGTATATTATGTAACACCCCCAGTAAGATCTGAAGCATCGCCCAGTAATTAAACACATATTTCTGCAGTGAAACATGGAAATAGTCGGTAGGCTAACTAAAGCCTATAAGTAGCCTCAAGTCAGTTCAAAGCAGGTTTTTTGCCACTACTAGATGAGGTTTTGTTTTTGGGGTGTTTTTGGTTTTGGTTTTGTTTTTGTTTGTAAGATTTTAAGTAATCTCTATACCCAAAATGGGGCTCAAACTTAAAACCCTGGGATCAAGAGTCACATGTTCCTCCAGTGCCAGGTACCCTGTCCAGATGAGTTTTGACATGAAGTTTCATGAAAAAAATCCTTTAAGAACTTTAGATTTCAGAACGATGGAAGTAGTTGTAAACTGTATTGACTATGACACAGAGTGAGGAGAGTCTTTGGAGTTGTGTTTTGAGGAATGGTGATTATGAAACAGATAAGCCTTGAAAGAAAGAGGGATATAGAAAGGTAAGAGAAGGTTTAGATTACTTCAGTTTTCAGGCTAAAAAGAGAATTACTATTTCTGATAAAAACAGCAAGTTGAGGAGGGAAGCTATTGAGGAGTTTAAACTTCCCTTTAATTTTTCAAGTATTCCATATTGGTAGAATGAGCTTAAAAGCTGGCAAGTGCAATTCCTTTTAAAATGGTCTCTTAATTTTCAGAACCTATAACTCTGATATTGACATGAAAGTACGTTAAGACTGAGAGTAGTTGAAGAGGTATTCCTAGATAATTAAGGGTTGTGGCCCTGCTCACCAAAACAAAACCTGGGAAATAGACCAAAAGCAGTAGAATGAGGTGTTTGTACCCCAACGGTATTCTTTTCCACGTAGCTAAAGCATAGATATGGCCATATTTATAATGATGAGAATATATACAGAAGTAGTAACTGTTGCAGCAGGCGGTGGTAGTGGACATGGTTTTTTTGAACGCTTTCCACATGCCCGGCACTGTTCTAAATGCTTTACCGCAGGCAGCCCAGTGGTAACTTTCTTCCTTGTAGACTGGGTCAGGGCAGCAACTAGGTGGGAAGCATTAGCGAAAGTAGAGCTATGATTTTGATTCTCAGTTGATTCCAAAAATCTGTAATATAGATCATGAATATATAGAATTGAGTAGGTTTTAACTATTGCCATTCTGTGAGTTTAAAAAAAAAAAACTACTTGTTAAATGGGCTCATATTTTTTTTTGTTATATAATTAAACTCTCTGAGAAATAGGGAGCGACAAGTTTGTCTTTCACAAAAATGAACTAAGGCTCAATAATTACTCTTAAAATTAGTTTAATTACTTTATATCTATTGTATATAAATGTATACATTTACTTTATGATTCATAGTTTTAAAAGGAAAATTTTGTCTTAAACCTTTATTCAGATTCTGCTACTGACTTAGACAATTCGAACTTCATATTTTTTATTAAATAAGGATGTCGGACCAGATAATACATAAGGCTCCTTTCAGCACCAGTCTCTATGATTCTGAATGTTTAGGTTTCATCAAGTAGAACAGAAAGATTGAACTACAACTTAAAGAAGATTCTCTTTCGAATATGCTGTAAGTACATATGAGATACCTGAGGAAGACAAGCAAGGATGAGTGTCCTACTGCACCTGCATCCTTTTGACGAACATTAAGCAGCATAGAAATAACAATCCTAGGAAACTAGAATGTGTACACTGTTGACGAGAAAAATTTTCACGAAAAGAATGATCAGTAATCATTCAAATTAGTAATTAAACAAGTAATACAAGATAGAGGAGGGAACTCTGGACCAGGAGTTAGAAAGCCACAAATACATTTCTGGCCCTCAATCTGCCATAGATTGAAGTTTTTGATAATACGTATATTACTTAATTTTCTGAACCTTGTAAAATGAGAGTAATAATACCAAGCCTTCTCAGTGATTTTTCATGACTATCAAATGATATGATGGGTTAGAAAGCACCCAGTAAAACTTAAAATATTCTATGGAGTTAAGTTACTGCAAAATGATGGATAAGAATCCTGAAAAAGTTCTTGTATTTGATGATCTGAATAAAACTATTGTCAAGGGAGGAAACTTGGAGGCCAGTTAAAACAAAATTGAAGCCACAGTGTAACTACTCGATAGAGAAGTTTGGCAAGGCATGAATGTTAAGAGACAGATGGCCTAGCATAGCATGTTCGTTCCTTCCATTGCTATCGCAGTTTTTTCTATGTTTGTGCTTCTCACTTGATAAGGAGGAGGCAGAGGGCAGGAACTATGGCTTATTCTCTTTCCTCAGTGCCTTGAATAAAGTAACTATTTTCATAAATAGCTTTGTGAATAAATACTTGCTGGACAAGACTTAACTGGTAAGGAAATACTTTGTGGTGTGAGTATATATACATGGATGTATGTTTAAGATGGTTAAGACTTAAACATGTTCATAGATGGAAGAGAGAGATTGAAAAGAAAGGTGACTGGTTTCCTCAAGATGTGGGGGGATACTGTCAGGAGCCATAGGTGAAAATGCTGGTCTTACTAGCAAGAGACTATACCCTGCAAAAAGCACTAGACTCAGGAGGTTTTACTATTGAATTCTTAAAACTTCAAGCCCTAGATAACCATTTCAGAATGTAGGGGAAAAAAGGTAAGCTTCCCAGTTCTTTTTACAAAGCCAGAATAACATGATAATAAAATATGAATGTAAAGGATTACATACCAGTCTCACAAAAGTTGGTGCAAAAAATGCTTAATAAAACTATCAAATGGAAACTACCATTACATTAACAGAATAATACTGTAATGAAGTAGAATTCAATGTATAAATGTAGAATGTAGAAATGTAATGATAAATTCATCTGTTAGTAGGTGAGAGGGGGTTATCAATATTTTGAGGGATATCAAAAAGGGGGAGATAAACATTTATTTCTAATAACCCTTTTTGAAATAGGAATAAATGAATAGATCTAAGATTTTACATATCTCAGGCCAGAAGTCTGCATTTTGTTATTAGAAATGATTAAATACTGGGGCGCCTGGGTGGCTCAGTTGGTTAAGTGACTGCCTTTGGCTCAGGTCATGATCCTGGAGACCTGGGATCAAGCCCCATATCAGGCTCCCTGCTCGGCAGGAAGCCTG
Organism: Spilogale gracilis; assembly: GCA_004023965.1. NCBI lineage: Eukaryota > Metazoa > Chordata > Mammalia > Carnivora > Mephitidae > Spilogale > Spilogale gracilis. The sequence goes on from PITA01014387.1 coordinate 35,475, forward strand.
CTTCTCCCTCTCTCACTCCCCCTGCTTGTGTTCCCTCTCTGGCTGTGTTTCTCTCTGTCAAGTAAATAAAATCTTTAAAAAAAAAAAAAAGAAAGAAATGATGAAATACTAAATTCGTTTTTAAAAGTCATGGATCGGGGCGCCTGGGTGGCTCAGTTGGTTAAGCGACTGCCTTCAGCTCAGGTCATGATCCCAGAGACCCGGGATCGAGCCCCACATCAGGCTCCCTGCTCCATGGGAAGCCTGCTTCTCCCTCTCTCACTCCCCCTGCTTGTGTTCCCTCTCTGGCTGTGTTTCTCTCTGTCAAATAAATAAATAAAATCTTTTATAAATAAATAAACAGATGATAGATAGATAGATAGATAGATAGATAGATGATAGATAAAAGTCATGGATCAAAGGTCTGGCCAGCATTAACTATTCTATAACATTGTCTTACTGCCCAGTGTAATCAGACTAAAAAATAATTATTGAAAGGAAAGAGGCAAATTTATTTATAGATGACATTGTATGTCTGGAAAGACAAAAAGAGTTTACTTACACTCCTGTGTAATCTACTTATATTACTGGAAATATTGAGATTTCATTATGATAGCTAGTTATAAAATTTAAAAAGTTGATTAAAGTGTTTTTCTTGATGATCTTTGAAAGTCTGTATGGATTAATGAATGGGAATCCTCATTCTTTAATACTTTTTTTTTTTTTTTTGCCCCTAGGGAATACACAGACTGAATTTAATCTTATCATCTCTAAATAAATTGCAGTGTGTTTTTAATGAGGCACTTTCCATGTTAACTTTTTTTTTTACATTTTATTTGAGAGAGAGAACTAGCAAGGAGGAGGGACACAGAGAGAGAGAAGCAGACTTCCCACAGAGCAGAGAGCCCAATGTGGCGCTCAGTCCCAGGACCCAGAGATCTTGACCTGAGCCGAAGGCAGGTGCTTAACTGACTGGGCCACCCAGGCACCCCTCCATGTCAACTTTTTTAAAAACTGTTTTGAAATAAAGTTGTAGCAGTGAATAGAGTGATTTTTAGGGAGATCTGTTTTTAAATTCTTGTTACTTTTGATACTTGCTGTATTACTTGGTAATGCTAGGGAAGGTGTAATCTGATCTTTGAGCCATATTTGGTAAATAACAATTTCGTATGGAACCCACAGTTCTATCAGTAAGAGGAAAATTATTGCCCAAATGTAAGGCTTTTCTTTGCCCTTAAAGCATTTCCTGACTTAAAGACCAAGTTGTATCATGCATGGAAACAGTTTTGTTTTTTAAAGTACAACATCTTCCAGATCTGTAACTTTTTAACAAGAGTATGTGGACAAAGGTATTTGCTACTTTACTTGTAAGGAAAAGAATTATATGTCTCCTTCTTTACCACTGTTTATATCCTAAAAGTAAATTGTTTTCTTTTTATTCATTGTTGGCTCTTGACTTGAGCTCTCTCATGCATTTCCTTTATAGTTGTTCTGAAATCAATGTTGATAAATCAGTTATATCTCTTTGGATGTGATGCAATTTAGTTCTTTAAACCTAAAACTTGTTATATAGCTGTTGCTTTAGCATTTATAAAAATGAAATATGTTTAGAATAAAAAAAAAGTTTCCTTCTCTAGTAATACAGAAAAATGTGTTGAATACCCACTGTATGCCGGGTTGTTAGGTACTTCCGTACTTTAGCTGATTCTCTTGACAGTCCAGTAAGGTAGGGTGTGGTATCCCACTTAATAGAAAAGAAACTTGTTCAGAGTTTTAATCCAAGGCCATATGAAACTAGATTTGAACCTGGATATGTCTCTCCCAGAATTTTTTCGCCGACAACATGCCATCACAAAAGATGGGAAATTTACTTTTTCTTAAAAACTACTTTGATTCTGTTTCATTTTGCTATGTTGCTAGTCACAAGAAATGCAGGGAGTTAAGTTCTCTGAATCCTCTCCACAATCATTTTTTTTTCTTGTCCTGTTACAGTTCTCAAGTCTGCTGTCATTTGACAGTAGCAGAGCATTCAATTTTGACTACTATAACATTTGTTTCTTAGAGAAACTCCATTGGGTACCAGTTCACCAAGCATAAGGACATCGTTTGTAGGCCCCATACAACAGTCTACCATTTTTAATATCCTACATTTCTGTAACCTTTACAGGATTGTTTTGTTGTTTGGTTTTTTTTTAATATGGACCTAACAAATTTATACAAAAAAAAAAAAAAGAATCTATTTTGGTAATGGAAAAAAGAATTTCCAGTGTGGTTACGAACCACATCTTATGAGCTGTTCTTTGCCTCCCACTTTAAGAATTACCAAGTATTTTTAAAAATTGGAACTTGAAATTCAGTTCATTGCTTGGATGCATTTCTTAAGAAACCTCTGAGAATTGTAGGAAATTTGGGGAACAGTTAGAAGATGATTGGAAATGAGATAGAGAAGAGCAAAATGTCCTGAAGATGAGGACTTTACAATTTTAATTTTACCAGCAAAAGTAGATTTGTTGTTTCTCTTTCTGCTATACTTTGTTGTCCCATATTGGACAGTCTGTTGTAAAAAAAAACCGTTACAGATTTCCTATAGACGGACTGTTTGAGTATCTGGAACTGGGAGTCTAGAGTAGAATTGGTTAACGTAAGACAATGACTTAACTAATGTAAATAGCATCTTCTGGTAACTTGGAACTTAAGAGATCCTTTTTCCATCTGAGAATATTTTATGTGAGACACACTGGGGACTATCTCACTGCTGTTAGATCTCATAATGTTATCTGGTCAGGTTTCTTATTCTGCCTACCTCTAGTTTACTCTAGTTTCTCTTCTGCTTTCAAGGCTCCAGACCCAGTTCCTGGTCCTGCTCTGGAAAAGAAGTATCCAGTAGAGATGAGCTCACTGCAGTTACTTAATTAAAAATTTGTAAGCTACAGAAATGGCAATGGGCCAACCAAGAACAGCTACAGTTTGAATATTTCTTTTTCCAGGTATGCTAAAGTCCATGGCACCAGTCAAGCTTTTAGCCTGCATAACTGCCTTACTATGAACATCTATAATAACCAAAACTTCACTTCCAATGTCTGTGGCCCTCTTGCTTTCAAGTTTAGTAACATTCCTAACATGTAGGTAACATGCAGCTACTCTTGACTTTAACATACCTTTTGCCTGAATATTTCTAATTTAACTTGTTTGCTAGTAGTAGCAAACTAATGCAAAAACAATTTAAGAAAAGTAAATTTGAAATTTTATTGAGTTAGGCCCTGTAAATGTACAGAAAATACTCTGGTCTTCATTGAAAAGTAAACACTAGTGACAACAAAACTCTTCCTTTAAGAGATTCACATATAGTATAAGTAGTACAGGGAATTAAATAAATGATCCTAGTTCTCTCAACTATTCTACACTAGTAAGGCCTTCCCATAGAGTTAATATATTCTTCAGTAATTGGAAATCATAGGATTTCTGAATAGAACCAGATAATGTATTATATAGTACTTTTTACCTGAAGAATTTTAAATGTTAAGTATAATATTTGCTATATTTTTACTTAATTGTTCAAAATGAATCAGATAAGAAAGTCATAGTAGTTGGAATTATCCTGGAATATAACAACACAACAAAAACTGAGGTTTCCTGTTGCGGTAGATTTTAACGGAGTAAAAACTATTTACAGATGACTAGAGGGCAGAGGGCAGTTAGCTTTTAAGGACTTTTATTGCTTTTACCCATTTGTATAGATTTAGAAACAGGATTAATCCATAAAAGGTGACTTTTATTTAGTAAATGGGTGGATTGCCATACATATCTTTTGTTTTTATTTCTTTATTTTTTTTCTAAAAATTCATTTGAGATGGGGAGCCGAGGGAGAGAATCTCCAAGCAGACTCCCCACCACGCGTGGAGCCTGTGACCCATGAGATTATGACCTAGCCAAAACCAAGAGTTGGTTGCTTAACCAACTGAGTCACCCAGGCAACCCCCCCCATATCTTTTGTTTTTTAAAGATCAATTCAGAGGAATTGAACAGAGGAATTTTATATCCCAACTGTGATTTTGAAAGATGATTCTAATATCCTAACTTATGCTTTAACAAGTTTAACAATGTTCTCTCCTGCATTGTTAATGTATATCGAATTTAATGTCAACCAGTGTATTCAGCATTGGGTCACCGATTATGTCCCACATGATTTGTTTGGTGTTGAAAGGATTGTATCTCATGGAGTGTTGAATTAGGACTCAAAAGGGAGCTACTGCCAGAGTTACGGTAGGATCATTACCGCTGTCGGGGGAATTGGAGGGGAAATTCAGGAAAGAACTGCATTTGAATTTCAACTCTTATTAGTTATCACTGGGGCTATTAGTAATGATGATAATAATTTTTCTACATTCCCTAGTGCAATTTTTGTATAAAACACTGCACTGGGCACAGTAGGGATGTGGAAATGAATAAACCCTGCTTTCAGTGACCTTACAAACAAGTAATACCAAAAAAGTACTATAATAGGGGTGTGAACCATGTACTGGAGAGTTCTAGAAAGAATAACTTTTTCAGGAAGGTAACATTTCTATTGAGCCTTGAAGAATAGATAGAATTCTTCTGAGAGAACAGCCAGAATATTTCTGAGCTACGGAAATGAAAGTATATAACATGTTCTAGAAATTGTGAGCAGTCAGTGTGCCTAGACAACAGTGTATGGGATATGATAGAAGATGGCTCTGTGTCATGCGCACTTTCAAATGTCAGGTGAAAGAGTTGGAACTTCAGCAGTAGGTAATGGGAATTATTGAAGATTTCTCAGCATTGGCATGCCTAAGTAGGTGAGTCTTTTGAAAAGCTGACTGTGGTAAAGGTTGACTTGAAGTCAGATGAGGCAGTAGTAATATCTAATTAAGCACAGCACTTATTGTTACATGTACCAGACACTATGTGTGAAGAGTTTTACCTGCAGTTTCTCATTTAATCCTCATTACAGGAATGTGAGAAGTAACTGAAATAGTGACACATTAGAGATTTAGCACAGGGCCTGGCCCAAAGTAATGGTGAATCAGTAACACTGAACCATAACTCCGAGAAAAGTGTACTTGTCCACCTCTATGTATGGTAACTTTCTATAAGAATATTGCGTTTGAGGGACTCTTAAGAAAGTAACGATAAACTCTTTCTACTACCCCCTACCTCTTTCTTTTAAACTGTCCCGTTGGGGAATGAATACTTATTATTCAGTTTGAGAGCTGTACATTAGTTCACACTGAGTTAGCCTTTGGTTAAGAAAAAGGAGGAGGGGGGGGACCTGGCTTTTTTGTTTTAACAGGACTGAGCATAGAGATAGTCATGCACCTAAACATAAAGCCCATAAGTAAGATTTAAATCAAAATGTAGCTGTAGGGGCGCCTGGGTGGCTCAGTTGGTTAAGCGACTGCCTTCAGCTCAGGTCATGATCCCGGAGATCCGGGATCGAATCCCACATCGGGCTCCCTGCTCCGCGGGAAGCCTGCTTCTCCCTCTCTCACTCCCCCTGCTTGTGTTCCCTTTCTGGCTGTGTTTCTCTCTGTCAAATAAATTAAATCTTAAAAAAAAAAAAATGTAGCTGTAGATCTCCTCTGTCAAGCATCTGGAAAAGTGATAATTGTTGGAGCTGTTAACTATAACAGTAACAGTTTTAGCATAGATAACATTGGCTTTCAGTTATTTGTAAGTATATATAGTTGACTAAGTACAGGTACTTAGAAATTATTCTACTCTTACTCTCCTACCCATGTATCAGAATGTGTTCTGATAGATTGTCTTCCATCCATGTGTCCCTTTACCTAGCCCCTTCTCCAAAATAATTAGTGTGTGTTCTTTTTCTTTTTTAATTAGTTAATTTATTTAGCTAATGAGACCATGAGCAGGGGAAGGGGCAGAGGGAGATGGAGAAGCAGACTCCCCGATGAGCAGAGAGCCTGAGGTCTCAGGACTCAATCCCAGGACCCTGGGATCCTGAGCTGAAGACAGACACTTAACCGAACGAGCCATCAGGCAGCCCGGTTATTAGTGCATGTGCTTTCAGAACCTTTCCCATGCATTCACATAATAAAATTTTTTCAAATCTATTTTTATGTCTTTTTTTTTCTAACCACAAAGGGTATCCTTCTACGTGGATTCTGAATCTTTCTTTTTTCATTCATTAAAGGTCTTTCCATTTAATTGTTTGGGTATCTTATTCCATTAAAAAAAAAAAAAACCCAGATAGCTGCATGGTATTGCTTCATATTGCTATACAGCAATGTACTTTTTCATGCCTCCATGGAGGTTGTTTTTTGTAATACACACTAAGGTGCCCGGGTGCTTGTCTTTAAACACAAAAGAGGTTTGTCTCTAGATTAGATGCTTTAATTTACATAGATAAAGAACTAGACCTCTTATACTTGATTTTTTGTGACAGATTTCATTCAGGCCACCTCCCAGCTGATTGCAGTAGGTGGCAACACCACAGTTGGAACTGCTGGCCTAGAATACTGTTCTACAACTGACCTAGTGTGTCTGTCCATGATTCTCTTCTGTTCAAAGGAGCGGTATTCGCAGTTGTCCTCTGTGCTTCACAGGTGGGGAGGATAAAGTGAGGTCATGGATATGCACTTGTGGGAAGTCCACTGTAAATCTGAATTCTACTAGGTTATAATCTCAAAAGCAGGGGCTGTATTTTATTCATCTTTGCACATTTAGAGCACATTGCCTGGCATATAGTGGGCACTATTTGTAGAGTGGATCCCACACAGGAAGGTGATCAGAAAGTGGTTCAGGCCAGTAGAATTTTCTTGGATATATTTTCTACATTATTAGGAATCTGTACAGTTTTCATTGCCACCGTTTCAACCTTATCTTATTTCCCTGCTCTACTCAGCCATAATTCTTCAGATTTAACATTTTCTTTCATGGCCTTTCCCCCAACACGAACAGTTGTCAGGGATGTCCTATAAGACGTTTATTATTCCTGATGACTAAGCTCAAGCACAACATTCTTTGTGACGTTTCTCCTGCCTTTTCCTTCATTTCTAAGTTTTAAGTACTTCTTCCTTTTAACCTTCACTGCAGCTTGCACACCTGTAAATGGCCCAGTGTTTGTTGCTGTCTGAAGACATACACGCCCCTGGGGCAAGGCAGGGCCTGGAACTTCAGAGATAAACCACCTGCATCTAGAAAATGAGAGGCATGTTGTTTTTGCTGACTTGTGGGATGCAGGACTTACAATGATACGGAGGAGGGCCCTTAAAATCTTGTGCAATGTGCCCTTCCTTACCCTACTTCTTCAGCCTCATTTTTCATCACACGGTCTCCCTGTGAGTCTTTCTCCCTGCACTTCAGTGTTAGCCAGCTACCTATGGTTTCCTAAACTTGCCACACTGTTTCACTACTTTTAAATCTTTCCCTAGGAAACTACCTATGCCTGAAATGCTCTTTCCCTCTCACCTGTCTACCTAATGAACACATTTTATCTTCCAAGGCCTGACTGAGGTATTCCCTTGGTTAATGAATCCTTTCCTTAAATCCTCCCCTTCCCTGAAAATTGACTGGCCTCTCCTTTGTCTCCCGTGTTTACTGTGCATTGTATCTGAAACAACTCAGTTATTACATTTATTATTTATGTTTATATACAAACATTTATTGAATGTTTATCTTCCCCTACGAAAATGTAAATTTCTAAAACATAGGCAAGTGTGCTCTTATTTAATTTTAATATTCTTAGCACCTGCTATAGCATAGAGTACTAGCAGGCACACAACAAAGTTTGAGTAAGCAATATATATATAGTACATATGAAAAGATATAAAAATGATAAATTAGAAAATGGGTTATAAATAAAGTTGCTAAGTGGAACGTGACTTTTATATATTTTTACAGTTCAAATTTCCTATTAGGAAGTCTTTATAGATTTATGGTTAAGTATTTTAGGATGAGATTTCTGGTTCTTTATTTGACTGCATTATACAATTAAAAATGTTGAATATTCTGTAAGAGTGTCTAAATTGGAGAATTGTGAAATAGATTTATATATAATAAATGTGCTGATAACAGTTTCTGTACAGTTCTGAGATTTTAAAGATTTTATTTATTAGCTTGAGTCACAGCAGGGGAGCGGCAGAGGAGAGGCGGAAGCAGACTTCCCACTGAACAGGGAGCCCGATGTAGGACTTGATCCCAGGACCCTGGGATTGTGAACTGAGCCAAATGCAGGTGCTTAACCCACTAAGCCGCGTAGGGACCCCCTGAGATTATTCTTGACCATCTGATAAAATATTTCATCTGCCATAACTATAACAAGACTAATAGTCAGCTATATACAACAGTTTCACAGTGTAATATTTGAAAGGTGGGCACATACTAAACAAATTTATTGCACTGTGGTGTATTTTAGAGACTTGATTGAATTTAATACTATTTTACCAGTTTCACCTTAGCTCATTTTGAATTCTGTGTAATTTCTTTTTAAGGTTCTGAGTGCTATTATAGTAATATTTTATTTAAATGTTCTTTATGAATAAATTGTTACATATTTTCTATGCGAGCAGGTTTAGCAGTCTCCATTCACCAAAGTTATATTACAAATCAGGTGTACGTGTATAATTTTAAAATTGCCAATTTAACTTTTTGTTAGTTATTAAAACTTTTTGTTATTAAGAGGGCACTAATACCTATCTGTTTACACTGTATAATTCATGAACATAATCCACACACACACACATCAGCGCCTGGCCAGAAGTCCACTTGGGAAAAGACAGTTGAGGGCCATGACATCTGAAGGAAGATGGGCAAAGTAATTTGAGATGTACCAGAAAAACATGGGGGCCAAGTACGTGTTTGGAACTGCATGGGGCTTAGTTGATATAACCTCTGATAACTTTCTCTGAATCTTCATATTAAGATGCCATTTTAGATTTTATATTTAACCATTATAATCTTCCCATGACATTGAGTTCAGTGGTTCTTTACAAATGTTTATGGTTGATAGAAAATGCTAACTGGTCCTTCCAGGTGCTTTCATTTTCTTTTATCCTCTCTTTTTCCCCCTTACCCATGATAGGAACCTTTTGTCTTATCATTTATTTATATCATGTTTTCTTTTAAAGATATTTATACACAGGATGAACTGTCCAAAAATTATAGTAAAAAGGGGGCACTGTTTCGTTGTTTGTTTGTTTTTTTTGCTATTGGGTTTTTTTTGAAACAAGATGGGACGTGGAGGGAGACAAACCATAAGAGACTGTTAATCTCAGGAAACAAACTGAGGGGAGGGGGTGAAAGGGATGGGATGGAGGGATGGAGTGGCTGGGTTATGGACATTGGGGAGGGTATGTGCTATGGTGAGTGCTGTGAATTGTGTAAGACTGGTGATTCACAGACCTATATCCCTGAAGCAAATAATACATTATATGTTAATAAAATTTAAAAAAATAAAAGCATTGAAAAAATAATTTTGTGTGTCACATCGTAAAGCCCTAATGTATTGGGAAAAAAATGATATGAATTGGAAAATACACACAAGGTAGTTAGTTATATAATATGTTTTGATGAATTATAACCATTCTGTCTTAGATTTATTGCACTTTTCTTGATCCTTAGAAAATGGTAGCACTCACCACAAAACCACAATACATAAATTGCCAAGTGTGGCTGACTTGCACATTCCTTTAGAAGAACTTATAACTGGTAAGCCTTTTAACCATAAGAAATAGCCAACATTCATGGACTTGAGGGAATGTATTAAATGAAAAAACTGGGAAGTTTTCTTTTTAGGAGGAGGTAGTATGGATCATTACGTACTTCAGCCTTTGATCTTTATTTTGTCCTTGGGAATTGATTTTCTGCTAACATAATCCTTTGCTCCTTTCACGCTTTTAAATAACACAAAAGCCTGAATATGATAAATAATTTAAAGTAGAAGCAATTAGATGACTGATTTGGTATGTTTCTGTTACTTTATTGTTGTAGATAACTGGCTATGTGAAGTGATTTCAATATTACAACTCTTTCATGCTAAAATTTGTTCTAAAGATGGATAATTATCTTTTTTGAGGCTTAACTGGTGATAGTATTTGAATTTTGGATTTTTAATTATAAGGTATAATTACCTCATTTTAACTCTTAGGAAACTAACTTGATGTTGTTGATTTGGTGGTGGTAGGTTTTACTTTGCCTTAGTAAAGCTGTAACATCATGTTCCAAGAAAAAGAATTCTCATAATTTGCTGATAAAAATCTTTTTAAATTTTCATGTTCAGTTAGTGGCATTTGTAAATTCTTTTGAGGTTAATCAGATGTGAAGTGCACCAACTGTTACCTATCATTTGATGAGATGCTTAGATAATGTATCAGTAAGGTAAAAGGTATTTAAAATAGTGTATGTGATTAGGCAGGGAATATATTTCTTTTTTTTTTCCTTAAGTTTAATTCTGAAATCATATTGAGGCTAAAAGTTTTCAGAATTTGTTACACTTTTAATTTTAAAAATTGTAGCACCTTTCAGCTATTCTTCAATGCTTTTTTCTCTGATGAAGATACTCTTTAAGAATAACTCACTGCACATAGTCTGATAATGTCAGCCAGTTCACAGAAGATACACAAATTGTAATTAATTATGAGAAACTATTAACATCATTTTGACAAGAAAGATAAATTGAAACATTCTTCTGAGCAGACATTTGGAGAAGTTAGTATTCATAGTTGAGGTCAAAGGGGCTTTGCAGTACAGATAGTTCCCTTAAAATTTAACATACATGTTTCTAAAAATCACCATGCTATGCAAATCATGAAAAAAAAATAGCTACAGACCTTATGGAAAAAGCAGAATTTGGGATGCAACACTCAAAAACTTTATCAGAGAACATTGAAAAATAGAAACGTTAAAAAGTAACAGTAGAGTTTACACATGTTAAATGATTAAGAAGTATGTTCTCATACACAATATACAAACTTTGAAAAAGTTCTGAAGTTTGCTTATGGAAATGAGCATAGATTCGGAAATCAGAAGGAAAGTTGTAACAAGTAAAGTTGTTGTAACAACTTTTGAAAGTTGTAACAAAGTTGTAACAAATCAGAAGGAAAGTCTAACAAGATGTGGATAGGCGGGACCATGTGCAGATACAGTGAACTGAGGTAGCAGATGTTTGAGGTGTGTTCATATTTACATTTTGTGTATTCACACACAGCTTGTTTCAGCTGAGTGTGGTTTCCCGTGTTCAGCTAGTGTTTCTTGCTGGCAGAATCACAGCAAAATTCACTTAATGCTCAAATTGTTCCTTATTATGTCAGTTGCATTAGAACAAACACAGTTTCAAAAGAAGTACTATAGCAGCACTGACTTAGAGCTGAGGGTAAGGGAAACACTTGTTTGGATAGATGCCACGCTGATGCATGGAGATTTATTACACCAAATATTTACAGAACATCTAATATTTGGTCATACGCTGTGTATGTATTTAGGATACAGCCATGAGCAGGTAGTCTTTCCACTTTGGAACTCAAAGGACTTGTGTGAAGAATTTTGTTTGTCATCAAGGATTGGTTTTATGAAATAAAATTCGATAGATGGAAGAGAAATCTAACAAAGGAACATACTGGGCAACAGGCTGTTCTCTAACCTTTTAAATTATATAGTTTCACAAGATCATTTCTGGAATCCTGTCCCACTCAAGATTCCATTGTTTACAGAAAAAGTTATCTCTTGAGGTTATTAGCCAGAATTAAATTTTGGGATGGTGGGATGCCTGGATGGCTTAGGTCATGATCCCAGGGTCCTGGGATCAAGTGCAACGTTGGGCTCTCTGCTCAGTGGGCAGCCTCATTCTCCCTCTGCCTGCTGCTCCCCCTGCTTGTGCTCTCTCTCTCTCTCTCTCTCTGAAAAATAAAGTTTTAAAAATAAAACAAGATTTTAAAATGGGAAGACTTTACCTTCTGGTCCATAAGCTAAAGGAAAATCCTAATGCAATTGAGAAGTGAATTATAGTTGTATATATTTCATTCTATTTCTTTTTGGTATTCAACTTGAACTGTATTTTCCTTTGTTAGAATAATTACATTTATTCCAATAAAAATCATGTGAGAATGGGGCAAAGATAAAATATGTGTATAGTTTTATATAATATTAAAACAAGTGTTATTATATCTCAAGGAAGGACTTCTCTAATGTCTTTCTCAGCTTCTGCTGTATCTATCCCCCCACACCCCAAAGTCCGGCTTCATAATCCCCTTCTTCCCTTCTGTCCCTCCTTTCTTCTAGCCAAACAGGTGACTGAGTCACCATCTCCAGAATTTGCCTCCTATTTGGTTGTCTTGCCTCATACCTTTTTTTTAATGTTAATTTTAGTTAACATACAGGTGCACTGGTTTCAGGTGTGCAAATACAGTGATTCACTAGCTCTGTACGTTACTCAGCGTTCCTCATAGTAAGTGTGCTCTTGATCCCCTTCCCCTGTTTCACCTCCACTGCCCTTCTGGTAATTACCAGTTAGTTCTATATCATGAAGAGTCTGTTTTTTGGTTTCTCTCTTTTTTTTGCTTTTTCTTTTGTTTCTTAATTTACGCATATGAGTGAAAGCATTTGGTGTTTGTCTTTCTCTGACTGACTTCTTTCACTTAGGTGTTATACCCTCCAGATCCGCCCAGGTTGTTGCAAATGGCAAGATTTCATTCTTTTTTATATTCTTAAACTTGTTAAGTGCGAGTGATTCTAGAGCCTCCCACTCTCTCCCCCAGCCCAGAGAGCCCCTTAAACACACACAGCACAGTTTATGCCACTCATCTGGCACTCAGGTACGACCTGGTTCTGTTGGCTTTCTCAGGGAGCTTTGCCTGAGTTTCCTCGTTACACAGGTTATTTGCCCATATACGTGGGAGGCGAAGGCTACCAAGATTCAGTCAGCTTTCTCAGTATTCTACAGCCAGGGTGGCAGGCAGCCCTGTTTCCTGCTAAGGTTTTGTGCCTTTGCACTTCATGAGAATTCTTGGTATTTAGAATAAATAATAATTATTACCAGTGTGTATTTTTTGCTACAGGCCAGGCAGGTGCAATGCAATTTAGTTTACTTTGTTATCACTAATCCTTGAGATTCCTTGAGCTGTTTCTCTCCATTTTACAAAGAAAAATGATAGTGTTACTGACTAGCACTTACACAGCTACCTTATTTACTTGTGCGCTTATTCTGTGCTTTTTAATTATTTTATATGTATTCATTTAATTTCATAATAAAATGAGATAGCTACTCCATCATCACCATTTTATAAATGAGGAGACTAAGGCACAGAGTAGTTAAATGATTTGCCCAAGAAGATACTGCAGGTAAGGGGCAGAGTCAATTTCATAAATGAGCAAAATTATAGAATCCTGGAATGTATACTTAAGCAGCCACCACTGTGTGTCAGATACTGTACACTTTATATATATTATCTCATTTACTTAGCTCATTAAATGACACAGTGCCCACTAATACAGAATTGAGGTTGAAATATTTAGCAGTGTTATCTCTGCTTTTAACCATGAACATGCTTTTTCACCAGAAAACTTTAGAAACAAATGGCTAAAGTGCAGAATATTGTTTCTTGAAATTCTATTCTTTGGGAAAATTTTAAGCCTATCTCAGAGTAACATTTACTTTATTCACTCATTTCTTTGGTAAGACTTCCATAGTAAAAGCCAGTACTTTGATTGTCAAGCTTAAATTATACAAGGTATATGACCAGTTACCCCTTTTATTTGATCATTTCTTCCTTTCATTTTAAAAGTTTGCTCCATCATTTACTTTGTATGGTACCTCCTGGTCAATAGCAATTGAGTCTTTGATATACTTTTACATCTCTCTTATAGTTATTGTTTTAGGGGTTTTGTTTATCTTATCAAGTCAGTTTGCTTGCAAAAGTAACATACCTCATCTAAATCTATAACTTCAGTAGAATGGTAGTGTCTTCCCTTCACCCCACCCTATTTCATGCCCCCTTTTTCTCATTTCCCATGGGGTGAGACTGCAAAAGCTTGTTTATTGTACTTGATGGAAAACTAGCTTTTGGTCACATATGATTAGTAATCTACAGTTTTTTCATTAAGAACACTCAAACTTGGGGCGCCTGGGTGGCTCAGTTGGTTAAGCTACTGCCTTTGGCTCAGGTCATGATCCCAGAGACCCCGGATCGAGCCCCACATCGGGCTCCCTGCTCGGCGGGAGGCCTGCTTCGCCCTCTCTCACTCCCCCTGCTTGTGTTCCCTCTCTGGCTGTGTTTCTCTCTGTCAAATAAATTAAATCTAAAAAAAAAAAAAAAAGAACACTCAAACTTTTCTTCCCCAAATGCTAGGATGGGAGAGCACTTTGGAGATAGAGCTCATCCCCCATAACAGACCAAGTGGCTAGTCTAACAGTATTTACCAAAAAAAGTAATGTAAATACTGAATACAGATTTTAAGCAAAAATTGTGAAATAAGTAATTGGGCCAATGGGTATAGGAGTTGAGAAGCATGTTGTGTGTTTATATATGGGAACTGAATTACAAAGCCAAATCTTCATTTTCCACAGTAGGAAACCCATAGATAATGTGTGATATTGGAAAATCAAGAAATAACCCCATAATCACCTTGTGTAGGAATGTGGAGAAACAGCCCAGTGCTGACAGTGGTTACTCTATAGACTAGAATAAGAGTTGGAAGGCATGCAATAGGGAAGTTGCTGGTTTCCCTGATAAATTTTGTAGTACTTTTTGGCTTTTAAACTGTGTACATGTTTTTTTCTTTACAATTTTATTTAAATTTTTCATTATAGGGTATGTCATGTTAAAATATTTCCTAGACAACTAATTAGTAAGATTTTTTAAAATCACTTTTTTGTGTATACTGTTTAATTGTTTAGGCTGGAAGGAATGTGGCCATTAAGGAAAAATTAATGGTTGTATAATGTTTTATATGTAATATAACCAAGAATATTTTTCTTCAAGTGTTCTTAAATTAGATGTTAGATTATCTACACTAGGTTTTAATTAATGCCAGCACCAGAGATGCCTCTCACATGTTTCTCTGCAGCCCAGATCCGCTCTCAGAGCCCTAGACCCATCAGTCTCTACTCCTTCTGTGATGTATCTATTTGGATATTTTAAAGGTGTCCGAGGCTTAACGTGTTCAAAACCAAACCTGTAATTTGTTTTCTTGGTCCTGTTCTGTCATTCATAGATAAGAAACCAACCTTCTTCTTCACCCCAATATTTAATCCATCAGCAAGTTCTATTAACTTTTACTTCCTAAATGTCCCTTCAGTTTTTCCTTCTCAGTCTCTACTGCTGTTTCTACAGGGACAAGCTATTAACACTTTCTGGCTAGCCTTCAGCAGTGGTTTTCCAACAGGGCTTCTCATACATTTTTCCCTTTTCTCCATACTGTTGCCATTCTTCATACATACATGATTTCTTGATCAGGTCTCCTTCCGTGCCTCTGAGCTTAAATCTTCAGTGGCTTCCCATTACTCTGAAGATTAAACTTCCAAATTTTAGTGGCCTCTAAGGTACATCATGACGTGGGCTCCACATTTTTCTTGTTCTCTGCTCTCTACAGTTTTTTCTCATGTACCATGCTCCCTTCCAGTCTCTTTCTGAGTATGAAAGAGACGAAGCAAATACAGTAGCAAAACGCTAGAGTGAGCTGGCAACAGGAGACAGACAGAAGGTAAAACAGTGCACCAGTTCAGATAACTATCTGAATTATAAACTTGTGTCTATGTGCTTCTAATCCAGGAATTTCTTTGACCTGGAGAGCAAGGGCACAGACAACTGCTTATATCTTCAGCGCAGTATCTGCTGCATTCTAGGGACTCCTTAAATGTATGGGTTGTGGGTAATTAGAGGATGATTGTCCGGTTTAAAATACTCTTTGTATCTCATTGTCTCATAAATGCCCAAATTTTTATCAGACCTGTAAGCCCTTGCTTTTCTCTTTGTTGTCTTTTTAATTGGAGACCCTGGTCTCTTCTTGTGGGCACAGTTAAACAGTTAGCTGTGCTACCTACGCTTACAGTCCTAGAAAAAATCACCATGACAAATGATGGTGAATGTGAAGACTTGCTAACTATCATGGCTTGAGGTGTTAGTGAGCCATGTCCCCATATTTGGTACTCAGCACTCTCATGCTAATTAGAATCCTTAAGAAGTTAATCCTCATAGATCATTTGACGTGGTGGCAGTTTAGGTGCCAAAACTTTGCACCTGATGCTAGAAATATTTCTAGAAAATACGATTTCTTTCTTTTCTCAAAAGAGCATTCATGTTGCATCTAAACATAGAAAATGTTTCCATTTATTATTAGAAATAGTTTTCCAGGTTAAGTTATATTGCATGGTTTTCCTTTTAAAATTAACTACCACCTGTTGTTTGTTCGTTTGTTTGTTTGCTTGTTTGTTTCAATAATGAATTTAGTTGTAAAATGTATTTACTCACCACAAACGCTACATTAAAAAGTTATCTTGCCTTGTCCTTAAAGTTTACTCTTGCTGGATATAGAATGTGGGTTGATGTTTTTTCTTTTTTAAGATTTTATTTATTTATTTATTTATTTATTTATTTATTTATTATTTATTTATTTATTTGACAGAGAGAGATCACAAGTAGGCAGAGAGGCAGGCAAAGAGAAAGGAGGAAGCAGTCTCCCTGCCTAGCAGAGAGCCCAATGAGGGCCTCGATCCCAGGACCCTGAGATCATGACCTGAGCTGAAAGCAGAGGCATTAACCCACCGAGCCACCCGGGCACCCGGGTTGATGTTTTTTCTTTCAGCACTTTAGATGACGTCATTTGACTGTCTTCTGGCCTCCACGGTCTCTGATGACAAGTCAACATCATTGGAATTGTTCCCCTCTGTCTTTTCTTTTGCTGCTTTCAGCATTTTATTTGATTTTCAGCAGTTGGACAGTTATGCTTATGTGTGGTTTTCCTGTTTAAGGTTTGAGTCTAACCTATTTAGGCTTTGATATTCTTGAGTAGGATCTTCTTTTTGTTTTTGTGGTGTTATTGTTGTTGATTCAACCATTAAACATTTTGCATGATTTACTTTTCACCAGTGTGTTCTAACATGCTTGTGATAATATCAGAATCCCCTGGATCAGTGGTAGCCAGCACATACTCAGCAAAATTTTCCACAAGCTGTGCCCAACCCAGTAGTATTGCCACTGTAGTGACAGAAACCATTTTTGGTCTGTGTAGCATCTACTGTTTCAGATTTCCTCAAGGCTGGGAAGTTGTTGGAGAGCACGACCAGTTTTGCTTTGCCTTGTCTGATCATCTGTAGAGTCTGCTTCTGTCCCAGCAGGCACTTTCCACTTTTCATGAGGAGTTAGAGCCTAGAGTTGATCTGGAGCCTAGAATTGATTGACTCTAGCAACTTTTCTGTTGTCTTTGTAGCCACAAAGATGACCCCCAACCAAAAGCAGCCACCAGGGTGATCAAGATCTTCCTGACCTATAAATTTATATCTTTTATTAACTTCAGGAAATTTTTAGCCAGTATTTTTTCAAATAGTTCTTTTCTACCCATTAAGTCTCCCCTGTCCTTCTGGATCTCTAGTTACAAGTACCTTAGACTTTGTGATATTTTCCCACAGGTCCCTAAGATTCTCTTCCTCCCCTCACCCAGTCTTTTTTTTTTTTTTCCTCCATCCTTCAGGTTGGAAGAACTTCTGTTGCTTTGTCTTCAAGTTCATGGACTATTGTGTCATTTCCAGTATGTGGTTAAATCCATCCAGTGAATTTTTTAATCTCAGCATTTTATTTTTCACTTCCTGAATTTGTGTTTGGTTCTCTCACTTTTTTTTTTTCCCCAGTTTTGTCTAAAAAAGATCTTTAATTTGTTCTCATTTTTTTTTTATTGTTACTAAATTTTTTTTTCCAGTGTTTCAAGATTCATTCCCCATTCCCCACACCCAGTGCTCCACGCTTTAGGTGTCCCCAGTACCCACCACCAGGCTCTCCCATCCCTCCACCTCCCTCCCTCCAAGTCCCTCAGTTTGTTTCTGTGTTCAAAATCTCTGTTGTTTCGTTTCCCTCCCTAGATTACCCTAGTTCCCATTTGCTTTCCTTCTGCCACTGTCCTCCAGTTTGCCCCTCACGCACCGCAAGTAAGTGAGACCATGCGATACTTGACTTTCTCTTCTTGGCTTATTTCACTCAGCATAATCTCTTCCAGTCCAGTCCATGTTGCTACAAAAGTTGGGTATTCATCCTTTCTGACAGAGGCATAGTACTCCATTGTATATATGTACCACATCTTCTTTATCCATTCATCTGTTGATGGGCACCTTGGCTCTT